>OZ010738.1:34447481-34540973 GCA_963932295.1 Tipula lateralis | reverse complement strand
TTGATCCAACCGACCCAACAAACCATTGATAAGAGGTAGCGGGTACGCGTCCTTGACGGTCACTTTGTTCAACTCTCGGGCATCCAGACAGAGTCGTGCTTTACCATTTGCCTTATGTACCAGGGTGATTGGCGAACACCAAGAACTTTCACTCTCTTCAATGACATCTAACGCCAGCATGCGGTCCAATTCATCATACATCAACTTCTGCTTCACTGGGGACACTGCATAAAATCGCTGTTTTTTCGGTTTCGCGTTACCCACATCAATCACGTGCGTTAAAAGCGTGGTTCTTCCAAGACCAAGTTTAGTGCTTGACGGAAATAATTCAATTATTCGGTTCAGTCTTGCTCTATCCAAAGGAGATAGTTCATGATATTTTGGAGAGTCTGACTGGTTGATTAAATCAGTATTAGTACTGAGACAAGAAATCTTTGGTGTGATACCGAACCGGTTCCAGAAATCTATTCCCAAATATAATGGTTGCTCAAGAGATGGGACGATATAGAGTTGTAGCGTATGTACTTGCTTATTAAATTTAAGCAAAGCATGAATGTATCCAAATACTCGTTGAGGTTCGCCACTAGCCGTATGAATATTGGTTGGAAAATTGTGAAATTTGACTGAAGAATCTGTTAAAAATTTTTCGGAACCTCGTCCTAAAACACTGACACTTGCTCCACTATCCAGAAGACCCGTATAAGGCTCATCATTTATAGTCACGACAGCATAGGGCCTTTTATCGCTGTTTTCTGTCGTAAGGATTGAAGCGAGGACACCGGCTTTTCTAATACGGCGGCCTTCCCAGTAATTTTTCGTTCTATCGTATCTTACATTGTAGGAGAAGCGGTTAGGATTTGATAAGCTCTTAGATACATTCATAGTGGAAAATGTAGTTGCTTCACTAGAAGAATAACCAAAATTATTGGAATGAGTTTGGTTTATATTACTTAAATAATCGGTGGAAAATTCATCTAAATTATCTGGATTTGATATAAAATTTATTTGAGTTGAAAGATAGGGATTTGGTGAATCGAAAAGTGACTCTCTGTGATCTGAGGATACATCAGAAACTGTTGATTTAGTTACAGATAATTGTATGAGGATAAATAATTTGAATTTAGGTTTTTGGAGATTTCATTCGACCGATCTCCGAATCCGTGTTCGTTGCTACATCTTCCTGGATATTCCTGAGTAAAACTGTTTTCGGCGGCCCCTGATTCCCAGACCTCGAAGGACCCCTCACTGAGTTTCCCGCACATCGTAAACATCTTGTGGTAATAGTGCCTTTTAGACCACATCGGTAACAAAAAATACCAGTAGGTGGATCTGGACAATCAATAAAAGTGTGTCCGATGTTGCAGCAATTATAACAAATTGGATTGTTACCCAAACTTAGTGCATGTGAATGTGTGTTTCGTCCCGATGTACTATAATTCGCTTGGTGGTTCTTTCGATCAATTTGAGAATTTTGTAATGCCGATACGGACTCCTGTATAGGCTGACTAAACTGACTTTCAGGCGTGCAGTAGGTATTATTTTCACCTGTTCGTAATTCGTTAATTCCCCGACGATTAGAGAATGAACTATTCGGTGGAATACGGAAACGCTTAAAAGTATCCTCCCATGCGGTACAACTTTTAATTAAGTCATTAATGGAAGTAAATCGACGATCAGTTAAGTGGTATTGAAGTGAAGGTTTCATATTTGATATCAACAACTGAATTAACTCTTCATCGCAATATGGAGAACGACATTGTAATGTCAAAGACCAAATATGATGGTAAAAATCGATAAATGATTCATTCGTCTGTTGCTTCCTAGATTCGATTGTTCTACGAATTTCAAAATCGGTTCGTCTATCTTTGAATCTATCAATGAAATCAAACTTTAATTTAGTCCATGATGTCTTAGGATTATGTCGGCGATACGTCCAGTACCATTGAAGTGCAACATCCTTAAGGACAGTGCTCATCTCCATCATCAATGATTCCTCAGATAAATTAATAGTTGCAGCGACTGTTTCTAATTGGAAGAAAAACATATCCACTGCTATTCCAGAAGGAGATCCATTGTAAGATATACCGCTTCGTGACAAATGTCGTTGATTAGAAGAATTAGCAGAGAAACCAGAGCTTTCACTCTGACGAGGATGTTGGTGGTTTGACAAATTCTGAGATGGTAATGGGTTATGCCTGGGCACAACAGACGGTGCATGTTCAGTGCTATGTGTTGTTATTGGACCATGAGTTAAAATTTGTGTCTGAGAATCTTCTCGTTTCTGGCTCAAAATCTGTACCTGTTCAGACAACTGATTTAATTGGGTCATCATTGCTATTAACAAGGCATTTTGTTCCAAAGGTAAATTCTCAGTAGAAGAAGGTATTGGATTTTCTGGTTTGACCAGATCATCTTCGCTGGTGTGACAAATTGGAAAAGATGGCTTAGACGGGATAGGGTTAGTGTCAGTCTCTGAAATAGTGGATGGTGCCGTGAGTTCTTCTTCTATTTCCTCAGCGGTTCTGATGGAATTATCCAAATCATCTGCATGTTCCAAGTAACCTTCAAGTGACTCAAGTAATTTTATACAAGTTAGTAATAACTGAGCAGCTGCACTTTGGTAAGTAGGAGAAGAAGACACACGCTCTAAACGGTTTCTAATATGTACTAAACGGGACCATATCTGTTCAGCGATATTTGTTTGTTCCAATTGTTCAATTGATTTGAGTTTGGTAATATCATCTCGCAACCGTATAAGTTTGTTGCGACAACATTCTATTTCAGCATTAGGGTTTTTCGAAGCACGACCATGCATTCGACTGGGAGCATTCACTCTACCCGCCCTCTCAGCATCAACTTGTTGCTGTAAAATAACCACGGCGTCGACGGACCCCGATAAGATGGCTCGTAATTCGCATTCGATTTCGATTTCATCTGGTTTTAACGCGGTTACTTTCATTTTGTTTAAGCGAAATGTGCGAATGTTAAATAAATGAAATAAAATATAGACTTATTGATAAAAAATGCAATAAACGAGTTTTAATTTTGTGGATGTTTCGAAATGCACTAAAATTATAATTTTAGTCTTTGATTATTCAAAGTAGGATATTTATTTGATAAAGAGTTTAATGTAAATTTATATTAAAAAAATGATTAATCACGGAGATGATGAGATTAGGAGTTGTCATAGTCGATTCGTTACATATACGGAGAAGATACAAAATAAATTAAATATTAAAACTACCATTTCATCAACAGAACAATAAAGTTGACTGGAAGAAAGTGGAAATTAAGGGTGTAGATTACCAATGAAATATATCTCGAAAATCAAACCAATAATGGGAAATCGAAATTAACATTAGATTAGTAGATCTACTTGTAGTTGCAAGAAATTTATGCTTCAAATTGATATAATCCTACTGAGGTCTACACTAAAAGTGGAAGCAGAGGATTATCTCAACTTATATTAAAAATAAAAATGAACTTTAAATTATCCAAGATCTAATCAAACAGCATAATACTGGAAAAGAAAATTTATTTGGATATTATGCTTAAATTAAAATGAAAATTATAAAAATTGATACTAAAAGGAAAATATTCAACGTTTTTTTTACCGAAATGTTTGGGCGCCACTGTAACGTAATTTGAGATTGATATTTCAATTGAAACTGCAGTGTCAAACTACGTTAACAGAATTAATCTAGCAGAGGCCTTTACGCGGTCTTAGTAGCCGACTAAAGCTCAGGGTTGGTCGTGGGGTTTGTAAAGGCTTGCATGATTCTTGAATAAACCGCAAAAATAAATTAAGATATTTGTAACGTACCGAAACTCAACCAGACAACACTTACGTAAGACTCATCATCCCGTATTTTGATCGACCTTAGACGATCATTTTGAACAAAGAATCAATATATTAAGATAAAAAAAAAATTGAACAAAAATATTTTTGATTTCTAATTCGTTATAAATTCATAAATTCAAATGGTTTATTAAAGAAATTAAATTAAATTTGAAATTACCAAAATTGAGATAAAAGTAATACTTTGAATGATATATGATAAACAAAAAAAAAAAAACAAATAAAAACTTAATCGAACTTAATAATACAAAAAACATTGTTTAGGAATCCGGATTTTTCTGTTTTTTTACTTAGCAAATATTCTTATTTAAATTATTAAAACTAGGTCTTAAAATATAAATATAATAATTAATGAAAAAATAATAATAATACTTAATATTTTTATTTTGTTGAGTTATCAATGAATGGAATGGTGTGCTACGTTGATTGTAGTTCATCTGTAGATCTGCATTTATATCGTATGGATTGAAAATCGTATTTACCTCTCGTATGGATTGAAATTCGATTTTTTTTTAATTTGTATTAAATGTTGTTGTTGTTTATGATTATTAATTTTATTGTTGTTGTTATATAAATATATTGTATTATTTTCTTTGGTTTATTATTATTATTAGCATTATATTATAATTTTGGATTAAACATGTGCTTTCACACATACTTATATATAGTTTTTTTTTTGTTTTTTTTTTACAATTTAACAATTTCCATCTTCACTTATAAGAAATTTTATTTTTTATATATATTTATTAAAAATTTTTATTATTTCATTGTTTTTACAATTATTAATATTAATAAATTAAAACTATATCACTGATTATTATATGACATGATGAATAATATTCTAGTTGCTGCCTAAAAGATGTTCCTTCCAACAAAATCCAAAAATCAAAGAGACCGCAACATTCACGTGCACCCCTATTTATTGCATTTTTTCCAATAAAATTTTTTTTTTTTTTTTTTTTTTATATAATGTCCCAATATTTAATTAACCGGGAAATTTTGAATTTTGAATAATATTTTGAATTCAGGGCAGGAAACACCAACGACCGCGGGTGGTGTTACAAACTATGGAAATAAAAACATTTTTATGCTATGTTGAATGAAATATGGCGCGTGACCGATGAAACGATGTTAGGGAAACCAATATACTTTATAAGCTCCTTGAATGAGAACAATGAAGATCAACGATGATCCCCAGGTGTTCAGTACAGGGTTTTAATAGGAAATCATTTTTAATTTCTGTTGAAGCTTTGTGTTCTTGTGTAAAACTGGTCGTTATCTGCCGTTTGGCTCTATTTCATTTCCTCGTTCAGAGGAGCTTACTTATCTAGCTACATATTTATATTTGTGCTTAATTTAACCATCACATACTCAAATTTATAAGTATACATATTCGAACGTTTAAATAATAAGAAAATTAGTTCAGTCTTTCGAAAAATATCATTGAAGATAACCACACGAAATTTGACCTAAAGAAGAGTCTAGGTTCAGTATATCTCGATACGTAACTGAAATAAAATCAGTTACCGCAAAAGGTGTATTAAAGTAGAAAAGCTTGAAAGTTGAAACCCCTATTTCAACAACAAGAATAAATTATCCAGATGCGTGGAATATATACTAATTAACCGATAAAGCAACAGACGATTAATTGTAACCAACCAATACAAAAATTACCATGCACAACACATACGACGAATAGTCACGCCACAATAGTGAAGTATAAACAAAAATAATCGAAAAAAGATTTCGAGTCAAATTCTGTTAATTCGCTAGAACTGTTGCAACATAGCCTCACAATATATATATAGAAACGAAATGCAACATACATCAAGTCCGGTCGCATATGCCTGATGAGATGGATTTGATCTTTTCGATCACACAACAAGTCAAATGACGTCATCAGATCGAAACCGGCCTAGCGCAACGAATATTTACAGACCCACATAAACAAGATGATGCCATACATTTCAAGACAAACGTCTTCATCTCATCGGCTGGGTTGATTCAGCGCCCTAGCTCTGTCATTCAATGCCAAAATTCCATCAATGCCACTCTGTGGAGTTCAAAGTTTAACTCCCGCCATTCATCATTAGCTGTCAAGATTACAGTTCCTCAGCATCACTCTTATCATATCAACAAACAACAAATCATACCACTACCTACCTATACACAGATTAATCTAACCAAGGTACCGATATCGAAAAACGATACCAGGGGAATTAATTTGCGGAACATACCGAGCCGTGACGTTCATTAATTTATTAGGCATATAATATTGGAACTGCAAATGGAATAAGAAAAAAATAATTATTACGTTCTTAATATATGGAGCAAGAAACAACGGAGTCAAGAACTCCCCAAAACAAGAGGAGATTAAATTCGTAAGATATCTCATAAGGAAGAATCAACTGTCTAACTTTTTGACTTTGTCAGGTTGTGGAAGAATGTTATGTGATAAAAAACGATCGCATAACATTCTTCTTATCACGCCACTCGAGTTCGATTTCCGCCGTTGATTAAAAATAAAAAAAATGCATCGGATAACATAAAATGCGATTATGTGTAAAAACACTCGTAGGGTTGACCACCTCAGTTGAGACACGGCAAAGGGCCATTTTCGGCCTCTAAGCCATATATGTAGATATTTTTGATAAAAAATTATGTAATTTAAAAAAAAGCTCGACTGTGAATTATTAATTTCTGTGACTTACATTACTTTTCTTTATAACTTTCGAGATACAGGCAGTCCATGGACCTGTAAATACTTTTGAAGTATAGTAAATGTTCAGACACATAATTAATACTCTGTTGAGCATCGAGGATTATGGTAACTAACCTAGGATCACTGTAATGAATTTCTTGTACTTCTTAAATCATAATAAGGCAAATTGCAATAAGGCAAAAAATATATTGTATATCAAAGGTTGTGACAGATTATGTTACGCCCGTACCATGCCAACAACCTGGTTATATTTATATATTAGACTCAGAAAAGAGGCAACAAACAGGCATATTTGATAAAATAGAAATTAAAGAATTATTGTGGTTGATGTTAAAGTCGCCGCAGAACACAATCTGTATATTGAGAAACCATACTTTTCGTAGTAATTGTCCTACAAAAAGCCAAATTCGTCCTCTACTGAATAAATTTGATTTAAATGGTATTGTGATTACTACCAAAGGCCCTTTTGAATACAGAAACGCAAAAACTAGTTTGATTGACAAAATTGCTACTATAAGCAAAAGTGTATTAATAAGAACCAGAATTGTTCGATTCTACTCGATTCAAATTTGCGGAAAGAAATAGAATAACATTCATCTAAGAACTTAAGCTCAATATATTGTATGATAAGTCATGGCAATATGAGTTTCATTACTTATAGAACCATCATTCTTCAAAATTGTATGATATAAGTACGACCCAAATTTGACAATCCAAACGATTTTTTCCACTTTCGAAATTTAGAAATTTTATATGCATTCGAAATATTTACCCTGCATCGTGTCAATAATTTTACTCAATCGGTTTTGAAGATAAGACAGTATTTTGTTCTGTTACAGATGCTATAGATCAGCGACCAAATTTTCTATCGAATGGTGGTTTAAGGATATGTAAAAGATTCTTACAACGACTTGCATAACGTGATCTAGGAGGTTTTACTGCTATATTCTTTGATTTTATTCACTATGTCGAAAGTTTTGCATACGACCTCAAATTCCGTTGCAACCAATCCATTATCATTATCACTTTGTTATCATGCTGATCTTAACATACAGATAATATTTTTTTTACTGGCGAAAAACTGATTCGAAAACTGATGATGGTGACTTATTCATTAAAATACTGAAACCTACTGTCCACCCGTTTTATTCATATATAAGAAAGCGAATTATTATAAGTTGTTACCGACTCGTCCCAGTATGGGCCAACAGTGGCCTTGAAATTATTCTTCGTTGTTGGAAACTTTATCCAAGGAATCACGTTTCTAGCAGGGCTGGGCCCACATAATTTTTGTATATATATATATATATATATATATATATATATATATATATATATATATATATATATATATATATATATATATATATATATATATATATTATATATATATATATATATATATATATATATATATATATATATATATATATATATATATATATATATATATCATATCAAATCAACAATTAGATAGTGACTTATGGTAGAATTTGACTAACTTATTGTTAGTAAGTCTATAATAATTGATCTGAATCGCGATCATTTCGTTCTAACACATAATATGTTATCGCAGGCTTATCGGCATTTGTATATTTGCTCAACATATCTATTTCTGCCTCAACAGATTTACAGTAGTTTCCGGAAATATAAACAATTTCAGTCATTTTTTTTATGTAAACATACTCGTACTCGTAGTACGAGTGTATATAGAGCTAGACACACATATGAATAATAAATAAATAATAATTCTTATCTAATTGATGCATGTTAAAAATGGAAATTAAAAATATAATTTTTTTTTTAATAAATATATTTCAGCTGAATGTAAATAATGATAATGTGTACATAACATATATATGTTAAAGCATAGCTATTTTTTTTGTTGTTGTTTCGATTTTGCACAGCAACAAAAGTAAATATAAATAAAAAATTCTAATATATTCATCCTATCCTCATCTTTAACTCAAACACTCTGCTGTATGTATACGAGTATATAGTATACACTCATATAAAGAGATGAAACGTTTTTATTAAAAAAATGTCTTATATGTACGTACATATATGCGAAATTGAGATGAGGGTGGATAAAGCTTTTTTTAATAAGAATCACATTTTTGTTTCTTTTAAATACTTTATTTAATGTTTATCATTTTAAAAACATTAAACTATATACATAATGTATATATATATGTACCATCATCATCATTTTGCTATTTTAATTCATTTTAAACTGTTTGATATATGGTCCTGTAATAAATGTCAAACAAAATTAAAATAATATATAAAAATTAGAATACGAGATAAAAAAAAAATTGTGTTTGGTAATGAGTTTAGAATTTTAGATAGATGGCAGCAGAAAAAAAAACACTTTGCCTTCTTGAATCTTGTTATTGTTACTGATTATTTATATCATTTTCTATTACCCAACATCTTTATATATACACAATATTTACGACACTCTTGTACACATATATACTTTTACATCGACTCTGAATCTCTGATGTATCCTAAACACAAGATGCTGAGAAATCATTTTGCATAAAAATAAGAAAAATTATCTAATGGGTGTGATGTCAAATGAAATGTTTGTTTAATTTTATATTTTATGAGCTTAAATAGAAAATTGTTATAATAATAATAATAATAATCCGTATTGTGCTTTTCTTAAACAAATTTGTTTATTTTATATACACATTCGGTACATACAAATCATATTACATATTTTTGTGCAAAAATTTAATTTTAAAATATTTTTTTTTATTATGCTATCAAAAAAATTTTTTTTTGACATTAATTATTATATGGTTAAGAAATTTATATCTAGATAAATATTTTATAATTTATTATAATTCTTTTATTTTGTTTTGTAGACGTGAAAATAAATAAAAGCTTAATCTTAATTAAATTTTTTTATATAAGATTAAAATTATTGTTTCGAACATGTCAACGGTGAAGATTGTGAAGGGAGCGCTGAAAATAGTGGCAGTCACGACCTTAATATTATTATTCAAGATGGTTGGAATACAACAAGTTCCTGCATATGCAGCTAATTTGAGTAGTTTAGACCAGGTCAGAGAAGGTATATTTCTGGAATTAATCACAATGAATCAGATAGCCAAAAACCGGACAGCTGCTAATTATAGGTGATATCAACAGATTCAAGACATTCATCACACACGTCATCATTGGTAAATATGATGCCTATGGTCAGTAACTATAGAAACCGTTCTTAAGTTATCGATTCTTAAGCCTTGTTCTGGTAAGAACATATTCTATTATCTTCGAGTTGAGCACGTTGATAAACTACTCCATTTAGTGACAGGTTGATGTAGCTGACCACACAAGCGTCCAACATAATTTTTTTAAACTGTGGTAAGACAAAAAAGCAGTTGGTTCAAGTTTATGAAACAGAAGTGGGAGCTAATTTTGGGCAAATTGTCTGCAAGTTCGTTGCAAGCGAGAATATTCAAAAGATTATAGGTTTCTTTCAAGAGTCTGAGCCATGAATTGCTTTCAGTACAGAATGTAATCTATCAATTTCCAACAACAAGAATTGAACTGCAACCATCGCAGTACACACCAAAGCCAAACTATATAGGTTTTCAGACCATACAAAAGGAGACTTTAGTCAGCAGCCTGTTCAGAAAAACTAAGCCTAAGGAAAAGAGTCGAAGACATGGTTCTAGTTGTAGCTAAAGACTTAAATTTAATAACTGGCCACCACATAACATATGCATATGCAGAAGCAATGATTTATAAAAAGAATGAGAATTTGGAGGGATAATTCTCATCAGCCATCAAAAGCTCTTTGGTATTGATTAAAAATAGCCGTGACTTTTTGTAGTTCAAAATCCAGGTAATACTTCGAAGAAAATTTAGCATCTAGAAAAATAATAAAGGTTTTTAACGTTGGCGAGTAATTGATCTTACATTCGAAAAAAGTTGTGCAAAAAAGCTTCCAGTTTCAGACGTGTTCAAATGAAAATGGTTAACGAACGCGTAATTTTGAATGTTTAATCCGGACTCATCAAGTTTTACAAGAAGTTCGTTATGATCAGAAGCTACAACAGCGGTGACAGAACACTTCCGTAGGTTGGCCCTATGTCCACTTTGACTGAAAGACATCAAATATCACAATGCAACATTTAATTCGTTTAGTGATGGAATTTAATCTCAAAACTAGTATAGGCGTTCGTAATCAAAACAAACATGTATAAAAGCTCCTAAAACAACCAGGGAATTGTACACAATAAATTCGCTTGTGGAGCATTCATTTCTATAGTTACGAGCTAATTCAGTTTCACACTTTGTAAATATGTTGCATGCTACTAAGCGGTTGATAATGGGTAGAAACGATAAGGGGTCGGAATGAGAAAGCCATACCAGGAATAGACGCTGTAAATGTTTTTAGAGAGAGAGAACAGCCATACTGTATGAATTAGCAGAAAAAAAACCATCAGTACCGACAGATTTGAAAGGTTCGTAACCGAATAAGCTATGAAGACCAAGTGCTAGCTAAGAGTTACAACGTAATCTCTATTGACTACGATAGGACTATCAGTTATGATGATATTACAACCCGGAAAATAAGTAGAAAGAGTAAACCGTTAAGATTCAGATGAATATCTGTAAATATCTTTATCACCTGAGTAAAAATGAGATTCAACCTTTAAACGTTTGTAACGAGTTTGCACTTCAACCAACTTTGAATCCATTGGATTAGCAATTCGGATCTCGTTTGTTTCGCCTATTTTCCAACCATTGATAAAACTTAATATTTGGATTCATCACGAAACCGAGACAGCGGCGCGACGAGAAACCCTCCCAACTAAGCTACAACCGGCGACAAGAGAGATTTCTCCGGAAGACCCAGAGAGTCACTTTTAGTTTAATAGTGGTTTAAGAGGTTCATCAACTGAGAGATTGCTACTACTCTAGAGAACGCAGCCCGTATTTTCAAACCTGGCTCGATACACCATTTGTAGGTTTCGTAATTGGTTCATTAGCAGGTGCAAATACCATCTACTATATAGCAGCTGAGCCATAGATGATTTGGTAGCTTTAAGAATGAGACGTCGCAAACTAATACAGAAAATATTATGGTAAGCATTGGTTTGGTCTTAAGTTATAATCGGTTAGCAGAATTCTTCTGAGAGTCTCCTGTTTTAGGAATGTTAACCCAGCTCGAATCCAGGGATTGAGATATATAAATAATCCCAATATATTCAGATTTGTTAACTAGAGCTAGTCAAAAAGCTTCCTTGAATGGTTTCATTTCCATCTAATATTTACCTACTTTAGAAAAGTTTAGAAATGTAAACGATTCATTTTTAAAGGTCTTATTCGAGTTGCTGTAAAGTATATTTCTCTATTGATTCGTCATTTCACTGTAAATTTCATATTTACAGAAAACTAATCTAACTAAATTACTAATAAAATAAAATTCTATGGCTGCCAACGGTCTACACCTAACAAGACCTAACAAGTGTTCAAGAGTTGCTCATTATATAATAATTAATTAGATTTACATGGCTGAGACGAAGTAAGATGGCTTATCGGTATCTGTTAGACACCATGGTTTACCATAGTGGATCACCTATGCTTTAGCTCTTGGTCAGTGGTGAGCTTCTTATTAGATTGCTATATTCTGGCCTCTTTATAAAAAGCTGTGTCAAAGCTTAGAGCTTTTAGATATAATTAGAGGAAGTAACTAGAAATTTAATAGAAGCTTTAAAAATTTCAATAAGATATAAAAATTAGTTTAGACATAAAATGACGTGGAGCTCAAAATTGATTTATATTTGATAACATTTATACATTTCTAATAACAAATAACATAAAGTTATTAGTAAAATAATTTACCAATAAAATAGACGACGTACAGAACGTGAATCATAATTCGGTTAGTTCTTCATCATTAAGTCAGTTGACATTTTGGTTTAATCTTTACGACAAAATATAACCTTTAACCATAAATCACCCTAATGGAAACGCTCTATATAATCTAGTCCGCACATACATCAACATAAACAACTACCGCGCCAAAATTCTGCTGTTATTTATTTATATAATCTTCGAAAACCAAAATAATCAACAAAACAGTTACAACACTAATCCCCCTTACCACGATACATATATATATATATATAAATAGATATTATAATCAAGCTAATCAACCGTCTAGTTATTAATTATACTGCCTTTATAGGTCACGTTCTCAATCGGTATCTATACATTAAAAATTAATTCATAAATATGATTATAATCCCAACAACAACAAAAAAATAAAAATAAAAACGAAAATTATCTTTTTTGCCACCACCCACCCGACAATCCCCGTAAAAGCAAACCAGCCCAAACAACATTCTAATTATTATCAATGATAAAATTTTTCATATAGCACATACATAGTGTATATATTGGTATAAAAAATATATAATTAAAATTCAATTTATTTTGGTTAGACGAAATAAGCGCGTTAAGTTTATTTTTATTATCGTTCGTTAGTTTTCCCGCTTGTTGTTATTTTTCATAATTCATCAATCATGAATTTGTCATCCTAATCATCACAACATTTTGTTATAATAAAAAAAATGTATATAAATATTTAATAATAAATTAGTTTTTGGCATCTGTATTTAATTAAATTTGATTTTGTTGAGCGAAAAAAATTGGAAAATTGAAAATTAGATGAATTAGTTTGCATATGCGGTACGTCTTATTTTGACGTTAATTTGATTTTCTTTCAACGATTTGCGCAATGTTTATTTATATAATCGTTAACTGTAGTTTAAATTGACAAAATACGACGAGAGACAACAGTTTTGATATGATTTTATGTATAAATAAAAGCGATATATATTTAGTTGGGGACGATCTTACCCATGAGATACCATAGGCCGGGCAAATAAGAGCACATATTTTGGTTGTTATGCAAAATTTGTACTGTGCTAATTGTAAAACTATTTTTGATATATTTTACTTACGTCAGTTGCCAAGGGTCAATAAATCATGTGGGAAAAGAATCAGTGTAATCTTTTACATTTATGAAATAGATTGATTTACGATTGAAATATTGAAAATTTATTTTCTAAGTAGTAGGCCTTCTATCCTTTACATACACAAAAAACGGTGAAAAAGAACAATTTTGATGATTTTAAAAATAAAATAAAGCGATATATAATTAGATGGGGACGCTCTAATCCGAGAGGTGCCATAGGCCGGGCAAATAATTTATTTATTTGGTTTTTATGTAAAACTTGTACTGCTCTACTTGTATAACTATTTTTGAAGTATTTTACTAACATCAGCTGTCAAGAGTCAATAAAAGGTCTATTTCAAAGGTCACTGGCTCATGTAATGGGAAAATTAGTATAATCTTTGACATGTACTAAATCGTTTGCTTTACGCTTGAACAAATTTTGAAAATATAAAAAAAATATTTAATAAGTGATTGGACTTCTACTCACACTGTAAGAAGTTTATATGAAAAGAAATGACAATACACCTACTGGATGACAATACACCTAATTGTTGGATAAACTAACACGTGTATGAATGTTTTTTAGAATCCATCAACATTACTTCGTCATAGTTGTCAATCATTGATCAATTCACGCAGTTCTCTGATGAGAATTTTGAATGAAAAACCTTGGTTCACAAATTTAGGCCGTGGAGCTCTTAGAAGATGGTAAGAATGTTTAGCGAAAAATCATCTTTTTCGATGGAATTCATTTTAAATCTGTTGTATAGTTTTTTGTAAGAAACCGTTAACGGTAAGTGTTGTAGTTGAAAAAATCAAATCCAGTCTGTATAATTGAAAAAACTAACCGATTCGAAAATATGCATTCGTCTTTAAGAGACAAACTAAATTACAAATGTTAGATGGACAAATATTCCCTCTTTCAGTGTCAGTCACAAAGATGAGTATCTGGCCATAGGGGTGACGTATAAAATTCATTGAAATGATATCAGTGTATAAAAGTTCACTGAACAACTTGTTACTAGATAACAGATGTACTGATTTTGCATCTGTTATCTGTTTCCAGGGATAGTTCAATTTCTCATCACTCCAATAAAAGGGATACTCAAGAGAAAAAGAAAAGCTCGGTAAAAATTTCGGGGGTTCACAACATAAATGAAAGAGATAGATATTCAAATAGGGACGCTCTAACCCGTGAGGTGGCATAGGCCGGGCAAATTATTTATGTTTTGGTTTTTTAACAAACTTCGCCATTGTTCTCAAAAATTGATCATTTCACGCAGTTCTGCGATGAAAATTTAATTTAGTGTATGAACTTGAAACACAATAGCTATTCACAACGTTTTAAGTTCGCTAATTGAGTTGTGGAGCGCTTAGAAGAAGGTAAGAATTTTGAGTGACAGATTCGCTTTTCCGATCATATTCATTTGACTCTGTTGTTTTGTTGGGAACCGTGTTAAAGAAAAGTGTTTCGGTAACCATCCAGAGACTAAAAAAAATTTTAAAAATCAAATTAAGTCAATACAGTCAAAAAATTGGGTTAACAGAATGAGGTAAAACAAGCCCTTGAAGTCATTTGACAGTGTACAAAAATTCACTGAACAAATTGCATCACTCCAGGGATAGTCCAATGTCTCATCACTCTAATATAAGAAGGATATCCAAGAGGAAAGGAAGAGTTGTTCTAACAATGAAAACAAATGAATGGTATAGAAAAAATAAGGGTATGCCAAAACAAGTCTTAAATTCGTTGAAAATTAGATTACGATCCAATAGACAGGTCCATAGTGTGGAAGAAACCATTCGTGCTTTTATATATTTAATTTGGATAGTCAGACTAAACTGTAAAATAATCAATTAAACTAAACATGACTACAAGTCTTTGGATAATTTGAGTGGAAACCATTACGAAATGTTAAGGCTTCTTTAGTCGAAAACATATTTGATTGGTCATGCTCGAAGTAACTTCTTTGTAATTTAACTATTAAACCTGTTGCTAATAGAACATAAAAAAAGAGTAAGCCTCTGGTCTTGAAAAGTGGGAGATTTATTTTTTAAAAAGAAATCCAGAAGAGTATGTACAAGATCTTATACATACAGTCTATATAAACAGTGCCACGTTGGTTCCACGATTAACCAATGCAGATAAAACAATAGAATATTGGAACTGGAAATTCTGAAGACGTAATTTATGATTTGTTTCATGTATCAAATGTGCGACAACAACAATATGGATTCACATGAATGACTTTACAATATGCATCCCAAATACCCAATAAAAGTGTGACCCAGTCATTCACCCTGCGTCAAATACCACACCATATTGTGAATAGCTCAGTTTAATTAGGTTTCCATAGTTTAAATATTGCCGGTTTCGCGTCTATCAAATATAACAAACTCTTGATTAGTGATTAACCAACTATACATCTTCGGCCTTCCTTATATACAGTATGGATCACTACATAATAAACATTATGAGATTGATAAACGACAGATGGTTTTCAACCACTACCATTCTTTTTTTGTAATTGAGTGGAAAAAAGTTATATATCGCAAAATTGCTACACCAGCTAAACCGAGTGAAGGTAGCAGAGTTGATGACATTAAACAATAAAATTATATTAAAATGTAAATTGAAAATGTTCATTTCTACATTTTTGTACGACTCGGTAAATTTTGAATTTTACGAAAAACTAATATTCCTGCCTTTTTGTGTTTGAATAGATTAAAACGAAATGCAAAAGCTTCCAGTTCTGTGAAATGAAATACACAAAAGTTTTTTGTTCCTAAAACTACATATAGTTTTTCATTTTATTTTCTTCAAATGGAAATTTTTTTATTATACCAACGTACATGAAAAACGAGAGAGATACGAATATATATTTTTTGTGTTTATTTCACGAAAAAACCATAATTTTATTTCAAGTAACCTAGCTAACAAAAAAAAGAAGCTTTTTCGTACACTCTCTTTTACTTGAACTTTCTTAATCTTCATAAATCTAACTTTTTTCTCCGTTAAATACTTTTTTTTGCCATATTATATATAAATTTTTGCTGTCCTATTTTGCGTCATAATTTATATGAACAATTTTTGTATATTTTCGCTTGCAACAAAAAAAACTGTAAGAGATTTAAATAATAAAAAATGAAAGCTCACGTAAATTTAATTCTTTGGTATGTAGTTTGTAAAAAATTAAAAATTATTCATTGTCTTATATTATATATCGTTATCTTACATATTTTATTTTTATTTTTTAATTCCATTAACAAAAACGCGTTATATATATGGTGTATCGTATGCGAAAGGTGGTGGGTGCTTTGTTACAAAAAACACTTTGTATATTATATAAATATGCTTTTAGATTAGAAATGAGATAAATTATTTTTTATGTGACGTAATGAGCTTTTTATGTGAGTGTAATTGAATCGAAAATATTTGTGGAGGTTTAAAAGCTCGTTTGAATTACGACCTCAACATGGTCTTTAATTTGTCTTATGACGAGCCGAATATGTAAGGTTTACGTAGTATGTGAAAAAATGTAGAGGTTTCCTATTAATTTCGGTCAATGAAAGCCAGTCACCTTCATTGTGTGCTAATGGTGACTAAACGATTTCACTATATTGTCAGTGAATGAGTTGACGAACCACTATAAATAAAGGAAACGATATGAGAAAAAGAATAGCGGGAACAGGACGGTTAAAGGAATTTAAGGTGGGAAACAGACTAATTTTTTCAAGGTGCCTGGTTAGTACCTTGAGCATATTTGCGTGAAATTTGCCAACGTTATTTGAATCCTGGGAACTGGCAAGAAAAATTCTCTTGAAAGCTTAAGGACTTTTCAATATAAGTCTTATTCTGTACGGAACTTCAGCTCAGTAATTCAATGGATAACATTTCCATGAGCTTTAAGGTTGTTTTGTGAAATTTTTCTAACATACCATTTGCCTGTGAATGTCAAACAGTGGTATGAATTCTTTGAGCACCTAGTAAATGCGTAAGATCAAAAGAAAGTTTCGAATCAAATGAGCGGCTTTGATCGGTTGTTCTCTCAAAAGTGTATTTCAAATTTTTATACATATTGCGCGACAAAGGTCTTATCAATAGTGGCAGAATGGGATATACTTCACTCCAAAGAGTGAATCAATCTACGATTGTAAGTATATAATAAAAAGCTCTGATTGAGTTTTCGTGAAGCTTTACAATTTACTTGTTTTGCATCTGATTGATGTTCGGCTAAAAATAGCTCTGTGAAATTGATTTACAAATATCACGCATGCTTGGAAGATATGAATTATGTGTCGTGCGCCGTAAATTACTTGTTTCTGTGACAACGGAACGTATGGTTAATGAACTTCAGTTGACGGTTCACAATATAATTTAAGATCAGATAGGACGATAAATTCCAGCGCGATGTATTTTCTAAATATCTTCTAAATTCTAAATGTCTTCATCAGACTCTTAAGTGTAAGCTAAATCCTTGGAATTTAGCCTTGATTTTTTGCGATTCTACCAACATGATCACAAGGTCCTGACAAAGTGGCTCTTAATAATATAGTCTTATTATCGAGGACTATTATCACTCAGGGATTTTTATGCCATAGAAGAGGCTTTGCTAAAAGAATCCTAAAGGTTGCTAAAATCCGTTATTTAGCAAAGCCCTTTTTAACTCGGACAAACGACAGATCACAGTAATCAGGCCATAATAAATTTATATTGTTTTTTGACATCTATAGATCTGCTTAGTGTGCGTGATTCGAGCAATTTGGCTATGTTTGGAATCGCTGAAATTATTAAGATGTTAGAGCAGGAAATTCATTTTAGTCAACCATGCCTTAATTCAAACAGTGGAAAACATAATATTTTCTGATGATTCCGAATCCAAATTACGTTTTAAAATATTGAAACAAGGCGACCTTAAACAAAGTGCGAGCTATTGTGAATCTACAATGCAATATTATATATTATAATAAAAATCTGGTAAGGAAGAATTCGGTTATAAACCGCAACGGAAGCTTGTTCGATATCAACAATGAAATTTAATTCTTCCTCAAGTTCAAAAATCTATTCTTGGAGATGGTCCATTATGAAACTAACTAACAAAAAGCTCAATATGCACGTCTGATCGTGGTTTACTCTGTTCCTCTTCACCAGAAATCAGTTTTATGAACTAGTTGTTCTTCACATAAAAGCTCGTTACAGATAACCTCAGATTATTAGCTTAAAAGCTTTTAATTACCTATTTTGAATCCAATTTGATATGAAGGTTTTTGTCACTACTATCGGTTTTGGGCTCCAAGGATAACAATGCGTTCACAGTCCCCTTTTAACGTCCTTCTAATTACCGCGGTTAAATTAAGAATATACGATTTCAGACCCCGTGTCACCATATAGTACCTACTTAATCAGTAAATGTTTCCTGCACCCAAACTTGTGGTCGAGACAATAATATCAGCCAGTTATACCACAATCGATTGAATTTTTCCCGGCCATATTTATACCTAATAATTTTCGAATAACATGTGTAGATAAACGGAATATTCATTAATTTTTAGCCACAATTTTAATATAAATTGGTTGCCACCTCTTTACCCACTGAAACCCTACATATTCCTAAATACGAGTAATAAAACCACGTTTATTTTATTTTTACAACAACCTTTTGAAACACAAAACGATATGTGAACTGTGCAATGTGTTGGATATATGATGAGTCTAGTTTATACGTACAATTGCATATATTAATAATAAGGATATGCGTTTAAGGATATTCTATGTCCAATTAGTGCAATATACAATTATTGCATAATATAGAAAGTAAAGTAATTTCCAATGAAAGGATTCATTTTGAATACCCTGTTATTTGGGCAGCTGAAAATTTTGAAGCTGTCATCTGTTAACATTTGGCAAGTTTAACTCCAGTATTATGCAAAATAGTACGATACACGCTTTCAAATTGAAATTGTTTAAATTCTCTACCAAAAAGGTGAAAATTTTGTCACAGTGAAATAGTGAAAGTGGTGGAAAAATATGAGCTTTAGAGACAAGTTGTCCCAAATTTATCTTGAAGAATCGGAATTCTTGAAAATAAGTTTTCTAACCGTTATGGAAAATGTCATGAAAAGGATACGCTGTAAGCGTAAAGCAGTGGCCGCCATTTGGCTGATATCTTTTTCATGTTAATGGGATATTGGGATACCTCCCTCTTTACAATGAAATAAACTTTCATTCTCTTAAAAATTATTCGGTTTTTTTACATTTCAAGATGAAACTTCTTCTTGGAAAATCCTTTACAATGACTACCGGAACATTATATAAGCTTTAGTCAAGGCCGAGAATCGAACTTGAGGCCTTCGCGTGATGAGAGTACTTTAAATCGTATCTTAAACGAAATTTTATTGACCATTAATACGCAAACGTTTGATATGGGCAATATATATATATCCAAAGGACAAACATATTTTTTTTAACTCCCCCAACAAAAACGATTAATCTTAGACGTAATCATGAAATATTTAAATTGCTACGACCAATAAATTATTTCCCTAAAATACATAGAAAATTAAACCCAGATCTAATTTATAAATCAGTTTGACTAATAATAATAAAAAAAAACGGAAATCTAATTGCTTTTATTGTGTCGTATATATCCAAATTCGATTCTATTCAACATTTATTTATATCGCCTAGATATACACTTTGCAGATAGCGAAAAACTAACCGTTGCCAATAAAACGAATAAACAATTTATTTTCCCCAGTTTACATCTTATTATACTGTGTTATCATTTCACAAGATAACACACAAACAAATATTTTCTATTAACAAAAGCATTTTCTTTTTTATCTATTATTATTATTATTATTATTATTATTATTTTTATATATTATATTTTTTTTCATCTCGAACAATCGAGTCGGTATAAGAAAATATTCGTTCCAAAATAAATAAATCTTATATTACACATCGTCGAGCGTTGTTAAATCTATATATATAATGTTGGTGTCCCATCTTTAATTGTTTTCTCGAATTCAATTCCACCAGACACCCATTTATCAAGGGTGACAAAAATTAATTTCCCTAATACAATTTTTTGGTAAATGTTTTTAAAAATTACATTACTAATGTTGTTATTATTTTCATTACTACACGAACACACAGATATACACACAATCACACAGAGATGGAAAACTAGGGAAAATTAATTTTATGATCGATTGGTGTTGGTATAATAATGATATTTTCTTGTATCTTGTAATAGTTTTAAATTATGTGTGTGTGTTGTCATACATATATAATACGTTTAACAAGGGGTTCGTTTTGGGGATGATTTATTTGGTCAATAACGTTAAGTGTTGTTGTCCAAGTAGTTATTGAATAAATTATTAAACATATTTGGTCTTCGTATATATGACATGACATATGCGACGAATATATATAAATATATATATATAATATATATATATATATATATATATATATATATATATATATATATATATATATATATATATATATATATATATATATATATATATATATATATATATATATCATTATGCGGATCATTATGCTGATGATAAGGAATCCTCTGAATCGCATTAAATCTTTGCAAGACGATCTATTAATAATGGCCAACAACGACAATGTAAAATAAGTGCAAAGAAATGAGCTTTCTAAAAAAAATATAACACCATACATTGTGCAAAAGAATCCTTTCAGAAATAAGCGAAAAAGATTGAAATTTGCACAAAGCTTTTGGTCTGACGAATCAGTTTTTTCATTAGACGGAATTCACTAAAAAGAGTTTTATTATTCTAAGCCCCACTGTTTCTACAGTGCATTTCTAAACGTAAATGCACTGTAGAAAGGCGTCACAGTGCAGGAGGGAAAATACTGGTGTATGGTGTTGTAATGGCGTAATGAAACAGCAATCTACGTATTCACATCATCTACGTATTTGGAAGTGATGAATGAAAACGCTCTTGTTGTTGGTTATGAGCTGATTGGCAGAGATTTCATATTACAGCAAGATAATGCGCCGATACAAAAGACCTAATTTATAGCTAAAAAACATGGATTACCTGCCACAAAGCTCAGTTTTAATAATTATTTTTTAAACTAATGTTGAGACAAAATTTAATTATTATATTATATATATATATATATATATATATATATATATATATATATATATATATATATATATATATATATATATATATATATATATATATATATATATATATATATATATCAATGCAATTGGTCAACAAGTTAGAGCTTTAATTAACGACATACAAGTACAACGACTGATTTCTTACAGTTCTTCTGATCAGTTCTAGAGCGATTCTTAATATTGAAATGAATAAATCCAACCCGACTATTATATAATCTTTAACACTTAACCATAATTATTTGATATATACACGAACTATCAATCACGAGAAATGAAGAAGAAACCTGATTTCTATATAAGCAAAGAGGCCTTAGATAAATGCATAAATACTCGATTTTCTAATAAGGCCTATTTAACATTAGGTAAATAGCCCAAAACTACATTCTCGTCAAACGCCAAACAAAATATATTCAAGATGAAGCCAACTAGCAGAAAGACACCAAGGTGAGAATAAAATAGATTTGAAACTACTGGGGTGGTTAGAATCAAGTTAACACCCAATCCAGTTTATACATAGTATTGTAAGCTTTTACAGTTTTGTTCTAATTTCCATATCATTACAGAATTTTAGTTTCAGCTGATTGAAGCTACGATCCCAACTAGTACATATCGGGGTTAAAATTGCTTCAAATTTAAGATATTTATGGAAGAAAATACCCAAATACCCGTAGATGGCAATACCATCATGCCAAAATCTTTACGAGCATTTGAGAACCTATTTTTCTGCTAGAAACATATTTTTGAAATGATAAGGAGAAACGGCCTCCGGAAACGCAACAGCAGCTAAAGAATTTACTGTAGTTCTGGCCAAAATAAAACGTCGATCAAGTGTTTAATGCCGATTAAACTATGTTTTGGAAGATAGAAGCATAGAAAGATGCGGGTTAAAATATTGGTATCTAATAAGCGAGAGCCATTAAAGGGGTTAAATTTAAACTGTGACAGTTCATTGGATGGCAGACCAAAACCATGGATATTTTGTTATTCTAGAAGAAGATAAGGGAATGATTTTATAATTAACTTTAAAGTGAAGAATACTCTAAATACCCTAGCATTTATTCAACCGTTAAACCAAGTCATCATCATTACTTCGTAAAATAAGCTTTTTCTATTGGCCAGCTGCATTACAACTACCGAAATTACACCATCAATAAACATTAATTCAGAAATGATACGTTTAAATATTATGGGTGAAGGATTTGTCCAATTGGACAATGACAACATTACTGAGTCAATTGTAGGCAGAGTAGCTCAGAAACAACAAGTGATGATCAGAAACTATCAGCGTAAGCCGTCCATTTTAATTCTCGATGCTAAACCACTGACTATCTTGAGTCTTGACCCAAATTTGTTCGTAAATCAGTTAAAGAGATGTATACATTGAAAAATTTTAATCTGAACCATATAATGTATGTACATTGCTAAAAAGTTTTCTAAAAAATACAACTTTCTTGCTTGAAAAGCAAAAGACTATTTGAAAACGTTGTATAGCATAAACGTGTCACTAGCTATCAATTCTGTACGAACTTCTAATTTTGAAGTATAAGTTCCTGAAGTTAGTTTTGTAATCATGACATTATGATTGGTGATACCATCGAATCTTATTTTTTTCTCGCAAACGAACGTGAAGATGTAACAATGAAGAGCGAGCGCTATCGTTAAATATAAAACTGAAGTTTTGTGATAAAAATTTGTAGGGGATTATTCGATATGAATTAATTCCTACATAATATTCGCGTCTTTGATTAAAAGTATAACAGTGGTATATGGTAAAGCTCACAATAGATGACGCCTTGTTACGTAAGTAGATTTTACTTTAAGCGCATAGTACTATAGTACATACCTTTAATTATGCGCGTGTAACTGAAGGAAATAGAATTACATTTACTTGATTTTGCTGTAGTACGATAATCGAAGTTCTACTTCGTTATCGGTTTCTCTTTTCTCTTCACATCACATATACCACCAAAGACCAATTAAAATAATTAATTTGTAATTATGTACAAAATAGATTTCGTATATAGGTAAATAGGTTGAGTGTTGAACAGAATAAATGTTAAGACATTTATTATCCACTCGGACCAATGATTGTGTGATGCATACATACACACAACAACGAAATCATAATCCGATTGGAATAGGATGGATATGCACTAATTAGGCACAATTACATCGATGAGAAAAAGTACTCTCGATGTAAATTAGTAATCTCGATAATCGATATAATCATTTATTAGCTTTCTGATTTAGCAACGTGAACAACGCGCGTCGCGATAAATTAATAAATAGAAACGTGGTGGAAATTAATATAAAATAAATAAAATTGTTATAGTGAATAAATTGTATACAAAATAATAACATATAGTGAAATATAAAAAACTATATTTATAAAGTATAAATACAAGTATTTTACTGACGGGAACCAACGATAAATTGGATCAAATTAATTAAAATGATATTTAGTTTCCCAAATCGTCAACCACTCGACTTATTGATAATCAAGTTCGAAGGTCATAATTTAAACAATAATCTGAGTTGGCCACCTTAATCATGCAATTTAACAGTCATGTATAGTATTTTAACCATGACAGCATTAAGAATCTATGGTACACAAAATAAATATGACATAAGTTTGACAAGATTAACAACTAGCCGTGCGATAAGGAGGTTATAGTTTTTACAACTTATTTAATTAAAAAATAAATTTAAACTGTATGAAGCCCTAATCACAAACAGCTTTCAAAATACTTTTCCATCTAAAACTCTTTACTAAACCGTTGAAATGAACATCACAAGCTATTATTGCTCTACCATATATAAGACTAGTTTTTTATAGGGCAATAATATATTATTTATTTAAAGCTTTTGATGAAACATAATTTTTTTAAAAGCTTCTTCGATATATATATATATATATATATATATATATATATATATAAATATAAATATAAATATATATATATATATATATATATATATATATAAATATATATAAATATATTATATATATATATATATATATATATATATATATATATATATATATATATATATATATATATACATATAAATATATATATATATATATATATATATATATATATATATATATATATATATATATATATATATTTATATAAATATATATATATATATATATATATATATATATATATATATATATATATATATTTATATATATATATATTTATATATATATATATATATATATATATATATATATATATATATATATATAATATATATTAATATATATGTATATATAAATATATATATATATATATATATATATATATATATATATATATATATATATATATATATATTTATATATATGTTAATATATATATATATATATATATATATATATATATATATATATATATATATATATATATATATATATATATATATATATATATATATATATATATATATATAAATATATATATATATGTATATATATATATATATATATATATATATATATATATATATATATATATATATATATATATATATATATATATATATATATAACCAAATTGTTTGATAATTTATTTCAAATAACAAAAATTAAATATTAAAATAAACAATAACCATCTAATCATTATTTATCCATATATCCACACACTCAAAGTTAGAATAGTCAACAACCCGTATTTATAATGATTTAAAATTAATCAAAAATTGCTATCAGTATAAAACCATATACAAAATAATAATATTTTTAATTAATTCATCAGTTTGTGTTTTTGTTTAGTTTTATAATAAATTTTATTATAGTGAGACCATAATTTTTATCGACATAAAATAGAATCGAATAGCGTAACAACAACTGACAAAACTATAAATTATAAACAGATATATCACCAGATAACTATATAGCTCCCAAATTTGTAACCCACAAAATGAATAAAATGTTAGTAATCACTAAACCAAAAATAAAGATTTTTTTTTAATGTTGGCATTAATAAATTATAAATTTAATAGCAAATTGTTTTTAAGTCATTCCAACCAACCCATATTATTTGTGATATATTGCATAAATAATGGAGTATATATATATATTTATATATATATATATATATATATATATATATATATATATATATATATATATATATATATATATATATATATATATATATATATACATATATATATATATATACATATATATATATATGTATATATATATATATATATATATATATATATATATATATATATATATATATATAACGGGTGATTTTTTAAGAGCTTGAGAACTTTTTTTTAAAAAAAAACGCATAAAATTTGCAAAATCTCATCGGTTCTTTATTTGAAACGTTAGATTGGTCCATGACATTTACTTTTTGAAGATAATTTCATTTAAATGTTGACCGCGGCTGCGTCTTAGGTGGTCCATTCGGAAAGTCCAATTTTGGGCAACTTTTTCGAGCATTTCGGCCGGAATAGCCCGAATTTCTTCGGAAATGTTGTCTTCCAAAACTGGAATAGTTGCTGGCTTATTTCTGTAGACTTAAGACTTGACGTAGCCCCACAAAAAATAGTCTAAAGGCGTCAAATCGCATGATCTTGGTGGCCAACTTACCGGGCCATTTCTTGAGATGAATTGTTCTCCGAAGTTTTCCCTCAAAATGGCCATAGAATCGCGAGCTGTGTGGCATGTAGCGCCATCTTGTTGAAACCACATGTCAACTAAGTTCAGTTCTTCCATTTTTGGCAACAAAAAGTTTGTTAGCATCGAACGATAGCGATCGCCATTCACATTGCCACACAGTGTTTAACAGTGCATTTTTCGGGATGCATGGGCAGTTCTTGAACGGCTTCTGGTTGCTCTTCACTCCAAATGCGGCAATTTTGCTTATTTACGTAGCCATTCAACCAGAAATGAGCCTCATCGCTGAACAAAATTTGTCGATAAGAAAGCGGATTTTCTGCCAACTTTTCTAGGGCCCATTCACTGAAAATTCGACGTTGTGGCAGATCGTTCGGCTTCAGTTATGAAATGTCAAAGCATACTGAGCATCTTTCTCTTTGACACCTTGTCTGAAATCCCGCGTGATCTGTCAAATACTAATGCATGAAAATCCTAACCACAAAAAAATCACCCGTTATATATATCCGAACTATATCGACTATTGTCGAAGATTGGGAAACTGAGTTTATATGTGATATATAAGAAAAGTATGTAGGTTTACTGAAAATGTTATTGTACATTTCCCAACGCTATTTATAAAGTAATTAAAGTTTTCAAAATTTGCTTTCTTTGGTTAAAGCCAATACATAAAGTCGTCGGTTCAAAATTTCCACAGATTTAAACATTGTTGGACATATAAAGAATATATTTATTATATTTTATGTGATTGCGTTTATTTTTTGGAATAAGCTTTAAAGCTTTCGATATGTTGTGTAACTTTCAAATTTCTGGTAAATAGATAAATTATGGAATTAAGAATTTAATTGTTTAAGATCATGTTTACAATTAAGAATGTGGCAAGTACAAATAAGAACCACAACAGAAAACGAACAATTCATTGTCAGGCGGTACTATATTAGTACGTTCATTTTGGCTGATATCGATTCAAATTACTTTTCTCACTAAACAGTGAGCGATAAATTGAGTACGATACCTTAAACATAAATCAGAGACGAACAACAACCATAAAATGTCGGAAACAATTGAAGCACAGTAATTATCATTCAGTCCAGAAAAATGGTGTTTTTAGTATCAGACTAGTCGAATTGCAACCGAAAACCATGTATCGAAAGTGATGGATCGTAATTAGATCCTGAATGGACAACACCAAACTTTATTTATTTCCTTCATCAACTTAGCATAAGCAGGAGAAATCCTACGAGTGGGTATTCACCGACCTCTTAATCAGGATTCGTAACTAACTTTTATCACTCTACTCCATAAAGAGTGTTTTTTTCAAGCCTCCTATTTCACTCTACTTAAATATTAAAGAAGGTGAAATTATCACCATATTCAGGTATAGTTTAGTTGAACATTTTTGGTTGGTTGAAATTTTAGACTTTCAAATTTGTGATATCGAATGAAGATTTTTAAAGGTTAAACAAAATATTAGAAAGCTACAGTAGGTTCTATCGATGAGCTTCATGTTTCTTGGGGCCACATCTATTTTATAAAACATTGTTCTTTCGGTAGAATGCTGAATATTATAAAACTGGGAATATCCTTGTACACACTATACTTTGTTTGTACACTGGATGCTTTTGTTCAATAGTAGACAAGAATGCTATAATCTGAATAGAGTTGTAAATATTAAGCGTTTCACTATGTGGTTGAATTTTATTTAACGATCCCATCGTCCTGTCGTAATTATAAAAATACCGTCTGGAATCACATATAAGTCATTTATAATTTTGTTTGTTAAAGTAAGCTTTTGATTCAACGTTAGTGTTACAATCCGAGGTAGGGTGCTTGCAACCTACAATAAACAATATACATATAAAGGAAATAAAACTTGAACGACGACCTTTTTATACATATAGTGTGCACTTAATTATATTTATTTTAGAGCTGAAACGTGGTTAGGACCGTTAACGATATTTGGTATGCGCTTTCAACTCACATATTAAGTATAGTATAATAAAGCTCAGATATATCACCTTTAGAATAGTCTCGAGCATCAAAATAAATTCATATTAAATAATGATTTTTTAATGGATTTTTTTAGAAGCTATTATTCTAGCTGGTATTGTCATAGAGTATCTAGAATACCACACATCAATAGAGCTTTTTTACTCGGATCGATATTTAACTTCCTTATTTTAATGTTAATCTGTATGCTCCTTTTTTTTATGCAATCTCTTAATAATAGAGTAATGACATCGTTTAAAATTAAATAATAAAATTTACATATTTTAGTGCTCATTAAATGAGGCTTTAAAATCTTTTGAAACCCATTTATTTATGAGGCTCTGAAATATAGCAAAAAACAAACAATACAAACAAAAGACACTTTTGATTTAGTCTTAAAGATTGTCAAGTTTTGGAATAATTTTAAAAATTTACAGAAACCAATAATCTTACTTACTATTCAAGACCTGAAAAAGCTCTAATAATTTCCCAACACATATCGTCATATTTGACATTTTGTATGCGGAAATTTGATACCACTTCGTTCATGCTCTGTCGGAACCAACATGCAATAAAATTGGGAATTTCTAAATTAGAACAACCTGGTATCTAAAGCACATTTAAAGTACATACTTATGTATATTCAAACTAGAATTCTATTTGATTTTTGAAAAAAATTATAGTAGTTAATAATTTATATGTTTGTTATTGCACAAATCTATATACCATAAATGTACTATTCGGAATATGAATTCAAATTGGTTATTTATTCATTTTATCAATTATACTGTGAAATTTGTTCCATTTTTTTTTTGTATATTTCATTTTATAAATGCATACAATTTTATTTTTTGCTGTGCTTAAAGCTTATTTTTTTTTTTTTTTGTTATAATAAATTAATAATGAATGATTGTGTGAAAATATTCATATATACGAATAGTGAGGTCATATTCGGTTTTGCAGAATATTAAATATATTATGTATTATGCTGTACGAGTATATATATCTATATGTACACGTATTTGACGTTGCTTTCATTTAACAACACAACAAAAAAAAATCGTTTGACTGGCATTTTCTCTACCGTGTTGCTGATTTTGTTTTTTTTACATTATTTATAGGAGGTATGTATAGATATATGTATACATTACAAAATATGTTATATGCTGCATCCACATCAAACTTTTCGTTGAGTGTTTTTATATTTTATAAACATATTTTCGTGTATGGCAAATCAAAAATTAAACATAATAGAAAGGTTGGCATATACACCATAATGTTATGATTCCATTTAATTCTTCAATACATGGTAGAAATTATTTTTATTTGCTCAAATCCTCGACACTCACTCCAATTGAGTCAGCTCATGTTGTTTTCGTGTCTGAAGGTAGAAGGACGTTTATATATATATATATATATATATATATATATATTTATGACATTAGGGAATTTAAATGCCAAAATAAAAATAAATTCGCTTTTTCGATTTAAATAAATTATGAATTAATATTACGAGTATGTACCTACCTACCTACCTACCTAGCAGCATACGAGTGTATATATATGGTATAAAATTGTTTTATGTATCAAATTCCGCCAATATACCGACATACATATATCTGTATGTACTATGTGCGGAATTTATAATATGTGTAACATGTAGGTAGTGCTTAAATTTTGATGTACATATAAATGCACACACAATAGAAAAATACTTTAGATATATTCTAAATAACATTATAATGTTACAAAAAAAAAATTATTTTATTATGGCTCTTAAAAAAATGGAGCGAAAATATACATAAAAAAATGTCATAATCTTATGGCAATCGTTACCTGATTTCTTTTATTTTTTCTTATGGGTTTGTGCTTCACCTTAAGATACACAATTTTTATTTATTTATTATTATTTCAAAATATAATAAAATTTTATTACCAACATTACTTATTTTTTTCGTACATACATAATTTTTCGAACGTATGTAGATTTTTTTTGTATGTGTGTGTGTGTGTGTGTGTGGAATATATACGTTTTTATAGCTGTAGTGTTTGTGGTTATAAAATGTACGTAATTTGTTATTTAAAATAGTGAATTTATTACAATATTATATAAATTTAGAAATAAGGTGAAATTTATTTTTGTAAATGTGATGTTTCCGAGATAATTAATTGAGATATATATACGTGTGTTACAAAAGAGGATTCATTTAATATTAATAATGTTCTTGTTTTATGGCCCAAACTTTATGAAGACGGTTGTCTCTCTATGAAGGTTTATCTACCAATTTACCATTTTCCTCTTTGGTGAAATTATTTCAAGACAGTTAGATATGCACTGTAACCTCTAGAAGAGTTGTTGGCCTGTACCGTACAAAATCTTACCCTATCGGGTTTTATCGTGAGCCAGCTTTTCAAGATTTTTCTCTCAAATATACATAAGAAGCCATCTCTCGTATTTATTCGTCAAAGTTGAACTCATATTCATACACTACCACTGCTACGATCTACAATTTCTACAATTTAAGGCGGATCTTGATATTCTCTCTCACGCTAGTATAATGAAAGATCCAAGATACTCCTTCAAACGAGGAGTTGCCACCACTGAAATCATATTTGTCTTGATCTCGAAAACTAGAGACCAGATATTTGGGTTTAGACACTACATAGACTAAGAAAGCGCATTCTAAAGCTACAGAATTATTAAAATTTAATAGGCAGAGCCTACTAGTACGTTAAGAGATTCAGAACCGGGTTGGTTATAGCATATTAAAAAAATTCAAACCTCTATTTTATTAAGTCATTTGCCAATATGTTGATCAGAACAAGGTCGTTTTCAGAGAGAAAAATGTTATATAAAGTCACCGTTTTAATATTAATATCCACTATTACGTCTCTAACGACAATCTGGGACAACTATTTCTGTCCATTTTCTATAAAAAAAATCATAATTTTATATTGTAGTATTATTATAGAGCTAGGTTGTGTCAAGGGAAGGATACAGATTTAGCAGCATGCCATAATCATTGACAATAGTCTATTGAGTGAGTTGGTGTGTCAACGTAAACCGACTTAACGCCCATATTAACTAAAGTAATCCGCAGTTCAGCATAAATGATAGGATGTTTCATTACTGCATGTGTGAGCCAAATTGTGTTCAAGACTAAAATCTACTATAGTAGCAATTTTGTGCCATAAATAAATTCGAAATCCATAGCATCACATGATATAAGATCTGAAAAGTTCAATTTTATAAATAACTGATTGCAGTATTCAAACTACCACTGATAATCTAACGGATATCACTATAGTATCGAAACGGCCCTCAGTTTAAAAGTTCAACTTATTTTCAGGATATATATTGTGTCACTATAGAGTTATCATAAACTTCTTGGTTTCAAAATCTACTTCGAAATATAACTTATCAATGGTACACTGGTGCAAATCATTCAGATACACAAAAGTATCCAGTTGTATAAAAATGCAACAAAATCTTCAACCAAACCAAACTGGTTATTTGTTGATCATAATCTCCTTACAGGATATATCTTATTTACCCGCGTGGTGGAGCAGCAATCAATCGAAACGGAAATCGAACGTGGAAAAGGTTGATTACGATGGTATTGAAATGGAAAATTCATGTAAAAAATATATTTCGAATTCCTCTTAAATCTCAGCTCACGCTACCAGCACAAAAGACTGTTGACAGTCATGTCATGCATATTCTTTGTCCTTAGAAATACCAAAATATCCACAATAAACATTGAACAATTGTATAACCACATTCTTCCTTAGAACCGACAAAATTGGGTTATTTGGAGTGGAAGGTATCGAGTCAAAATCACTACATAAAAGAGAGATGTTAAAGAAATGGCAGGAAACAGCGTAAAATAATCAACAAGCAACGGGCGTCTAATGTTATATATTAATTAGGAAGTATTTAATTTATATAAGGATGAATTCGAGCCGATGGGAAGAAAAAAAACTTGCTATTTAATACCAGAGGGCAAAAGGAAAATTAAATCCACTCAGAGAAACGTCAAGATTCATCATACAATGAGGAAAACCTCTAGTAGTAATACACTAGGTGCAATTATTGAAACTGGTTACTCTACTCTTTACAGAGATTGGGTGGGTTCTTAACTGACTACTTTCTGAGAGATTTAGCAGTCTGTTTAGCATAAAAAATAACCACCAAAAGTTTTTAGAATCTCAATAACTATAGGGTCATACGAGTATGCTGCTTGGCAAGCAAGTGATTAATTAAATGCTAACATGAGGGTACTAGTCAGAGAACTGCAACATAGAAAGAGCCAAATATTCCAGAATAAATTTCAAAAAATATACTCTACGAAAAAAGAGCGGTGGATTTAAGAAACCGAGTTGATCATGAAAAAGAGGAAACTAAATAAACACACTGAAGATCAGCGAGCAAGGTACGGCAGCCAGTGGTATAACAGCTGCTATAAAAATTATGACAAAATGATGATATTAAGTCAACCATACAGCTTGTATTGACTGAAATGAAAAAAATTCAAAGATTTGGCAAAAATTATTGTACAATTGTCCAAAAACATCGATTAACGATAGATTAATATCTCACTTGCAAAATATAGATGCAGCAATAAATTGGTGTGCCAGATGCATAATCATGGGCGATCAAATTATATACATTTATTTGTAAAATTACTATATGGAAAGGTCGTTAGGAAGGACCTGTTGTAGGTCCAAACTAAATACTTTTGTTGGGTCTGAATAACTTCAGACTATTAACTCTATCTATCTGTCCTTTTATATATCTTTTCCATACAAATTTATCTGAATTTTGACTCAATAAGTCATAAAATAAATCTTAATTGTTTGCCTAGCAGCTTAACTGTGGGGATATCTAGTGGAATCCTACGACTTTATGTCGGAGATGAAGTATAGTGAAAGACAGACCGAACTTTCGGGTTTTATTCATATCGCGGTTGCATTTTTAAACCATTCAAATGTATAGCCTACACTTGTTGACTTAAGATAAGATGATTAAAAGACAGGACGTTAAGTGAGTGGCTGGGAAGTATAATCTCTGTTTAAACTCTGATAATAGAAAAGATGTTTTCCTGTGGCTTTGTTTTTCAAACTATTAAATGGACCAGTATATCTTTCATTCTTTTATGTGGAGCAACAATTCGTAAATCTACCAACTGTGTGCTTTAAGAGTAATACTTTTCTCTCTTCACACCGTTTAAGCTCTCGACCTGAAATTTTACAAGAACACTATACTATATATCAAATCTATTGAGTGCTTTTATTTACAATTATAGCTTCACATAGTCGATGGAATAATATCTTTTATATATTTGAATTATGAAGCATATTTTCAGAGAAACTTGCTTAAATAGTACGACACAAAAACGGTCAACTCTGAGATCTTAATATATCAGAAGCATTATAAGCGCATATCTAGGATTCTGCAAGGTTTAAAAGGATATACTAGCATAATTGGTGGAACTTTTAGTAGGAGATTAAATTACAGATATAAGTACTTAGAGTAGATTTGGCATGAGTAGCAGTCACAAACAGCTGTTTTACATTCAATCAACCACCATAAGTCAAAATAAAAATATTTTTGATTTGTTTTTTTTTGGATGTACATAATGACTTCCATATTTCAGGAGGCTGCTTATGTATGTTTTTCCATTATACCATTCGACTGTGACCATGCAAATTGTCTTTATATTCGTATAACTAAAAGGTCCTGAGTAAATATTTGTATACTATAGGAATGCTGATATTGCTGATATGTGCAGATGGTTTACACAAATTTTAATAGAACCTTCGGCTTCCTAAGCATTTCATCTAATGATGGTTTTTTACCTGTGGGAAGCTTAATGATAAGATTCCTCCTTTTACATCAACGATAAGGTTTTGAACAAGCCAACAATCTTACTACGAAGACCATACAAATCAATTTATCATCTAGACATATAGCTTTTCATTGACATGAAAAGATAAATATTGGTCAATCTCGGTCAGCAGACTAACACCTGATATGGTAGCTCATAACTGACAACATTGATTTTGAAAACTTGCAACGTTGTCCGACATAGTATTTTTATATATATATATATATATATATATATATATATATATATATATATATATATATATATATATATATATATATATATATATATATATATATATATATACATATATATATATATATATATATATATATACATATATATATATATATATATATATATATATATATATATATATATATATATATATATATACATATATATATATATATATATATATATATATATATATATATATATATATAAGGCTAGATTTGTCTAATATACACGAGTCTATCTATAATTCATAGATCTCCGAACTTCTTCGAAGCGAGCGCAATTTCGATGTTCACTCTGCGTGTAATTGCCTTTTCATTTCCCGCCACATTGAAGCGTTGAGCTGATTTGTCAGCTCGTTTATAGATTAGAAACATTTTTGATTAGAAACTTTCGACTTAAGAATGTACATATGATTAAAATATTTTTATGAAAGCTTTATTGTCAACTTTAGTCAAATTAAGCAGGGATGCTCCTGTTAAGAATGATAGATGAGAGGCCAATGTTCTTATATGTTCACATGGAAATGACTTTTAGCCTTATCCTTATTAGTGTACCTAAGTCTAGAATAGTGAGATTAAGAATATTCATTATTCACACACACCATAGCTGTTTGTTCTCACACATGAGTTAGTTCACACATGAGTTAAATTTTGGCCCTCTTTTATCGTGAGGGCCAGATCCTACTCTCCAGGAGGAAAAACTATTCCACCACTGCACTGGGTTTTGTTTTATATGTCTTATAATATCCAATCTATAACAAATATATTTTGCATAAAAATTCAAATTACTCTGGCTCCAAACTTTAACCATTTCGTCTTCATTTATATATATCTCGTAAAATCCTGGCCAAAACCAAAAAAAAAAACGAAGATGCTATATAATTCCCAATGTCATATAACAATAATAAATCACGAAAATACCAATAAAATAATTTCGCGACCAATAAAGCGATTTTCAATATAATAAAAAAAAATATAAACCAATTTTCCGATGACATTAAGCCTAACTTTCTAATATCACAGCGATAAAAATTCTAATCACACAAGCATAACACACAGCATCCAAAAACAAAATATATAGAAAACGATAACAGTTTTTATTGCTTAACAAATAGTTTAGAAGAAGAATATCAATTGATAGTCAATTTCTGTTTTGCAATTTTTTTTTATCATTTTATTTAAATTTTCCAAAAAAAAAAAGTTTTCCTCGTTCTATTCGCCATTGTGATATTATTTTATTTTTCAATAATGCCTTTGCTACCCTCAAAAATTAATCGTAACAAAGGAATTTGAAATTTAAATGTAATCATAAAAAGAGGGATATATATATATATATATATATATATATATATATATATATATATATATATATATATATATATATAATTCTAATCTAGAAACAAATGAAGGATATTTCCAAGTTTTCCTATATTATTATCCTATTTTCGCTTTTGTTATTATTATTATAATTTTGCTATTATTATTACTACTATCATTATTATTAAGACTTTAAAATAAAAATCTACTTTAAAGTTTTTGGTTAGCTTAAATGTTGTTGTGTTGGTTTAAAAAGTTAAAGGAATATTTTAAATATATACCAAACACGTGCCAAACATAACAACACAAGTAGCTTTTTTTGTGCTTTCGGGATAGAAAACTATTTCTTCTCACTTCAGAGACTAAATCCTTTTGTGTTATGTATATATGTATATGTATGTGTGTATCATGTTAAAGCACACACTCAATTTATGTATATATATATATATATGCTGTTGTAAAGCACGGTGATTGTTACTGTAGCCTTCTTTAGCGTTTCCCCCCCCAGTGTATTGTATGCCCATCACCCAAATATGTTAATATTTTTGTATGATTTTCATTTTATTTTCACTTTGGTACGTGTGCACAACAATTCAGTACTGTACTGTGTTCGTAAAGCACATATTTATATACACTTTTAAATAGTAAAACTCTAAGAACGTACATATATATATATATATATATATATATATATATATATATATATATATATATATATATATATATATATATATATATATATATATATATATATATATATATATATATACTTGTAGCATAAAAGCATAATTTTTAATGTATATTATTATTTTGTTGAGTTTAATTAGGTTTGAAAAATAAACGAGCACAAAAAAACTGAAACACAAAAGGAAGTATAGCATATAGTGAATAGGAGGTGTGTGGGTGGTTGGGTTGAGCAAAAAGAAAATTCGTGTTAAGAATTGTGATGTGTTTAATTGTTTATTAAAAATGATTTTATTTCTAACGTATTTGTTAAATATTATTATTATTATTATATATAAAAAATAATGTTTGATATTTAAGTGCTGCTAATGTGTTTGTGTGTGTGTGTGGGTATACATAAAATCGGTAAATTTATGTATCAAAGCTGTGTTGGTTTGGACATAGAAGTTGGTGCGGTTTACCGACACGAGCAAATTTAAATTACGGATCACTTTATAATATTATATTTTATCAAATTCAATTAGATCACCAACAATATAATAAAAATAACCATCTGGCCAATTCCATATCCTCCACATAATTATGCCATCTAAAATTTAATGTTTGTCATTCTAAAAATAATATAAAATCATTAAATTCTATGTAAAACCGCAGGAGGAACATATAATAACCCAACCATAATAAATATTTGCGTATATAACAACAAATAAAAACTAAATTATGGAATGCAAAGTGCGCGCACATATAACATTTTGCCAATTCGGAATAAACTTTTATTTAGATTGTGGTTTTTATGCTATTTATATATGTTTGGGCATTAAACTGAATATTAACTTTTAAAGGTTTAGATTTTAATGATAACTAAATTTGGTTTATTATTAATAATGTAAATTATATATATTTGGAACGAGTGGGATATACCACCGGAACGAGGAGCTTTTTGGTGTGTATCTTTCACACCATCCGTATATCAAACCAATATAAGGACGATCCGTCGCTTTTGGTTTTAAGAGGGGAAAAACTTACAGCTTTGGCAAAGCTCACGGTTGGGATGCTTATTTGTTAAGTTTAAAACTTTCTGGAAGCTACGAGTTACGAAAGATGTGAAACCACGCTTCCCAATTAATCGTCTAGCGTTTAGTTCAGCACTTACTAAAACTATAAATCTTAGTTTTTGGGGTACAAAGAAAAGCTTCGATTTTGAGATATTAGACTCACCATCACCCAAAAAAGTTAAAAAACGTTCCAATTTTTGGTTTGAAAGGGCGTATTCTGATAGCTTTAACCCCACACGAAACAAATAAATGGATTACAAAACGTGAAAAAGATCCTTACAGTTAAGTTAGGGTTTCTATTCTGAAAACCTATACAGACACATTTTGATCCGCAGCCAAACCAGTATTACTTTTCTTTTGTAACTCGAATCATCAGTTTTTGATGATGCGGTGATTATTCCCGACGTCACTCCCATTAATATCCACTAGGTCAGTTAGACGATGGTACTTCAGTAAGAACTGCAAAACAGTGAAGTACGTTTTTTACCCCTTAGCATGGTCACAACAACACCGTAATTATGTAAGACTAAATTAACCACTTCCACGACCTCACTCATTCGATTTCGACGAAATTTAATCGATCTAGTTTTGGCTAGTGTTATATACAGTTTGTGTTATATACAGTAGTCCAGGTAGATGTTGTTTCAACCTGAACAAAATGTAGTGCAAGTTCAATTGCCTTTTCATTTTCCAAAGCACTCAGCTGATTTGCCATCTCGTATATAGATGAGAAAAAATTCTGTACAACATTCGACGCATGAAAGTACGATTGAAACAGTTTTATGAAAGCTTGACAGTCCAAAACATGCAACGATTATTGGTGGATATTAAATTCTACGTCAGCCAATTAATTGCTTTAAAGGTCAACCCTCCTATCCATATTTCAACCCTCCCATCAACAAACGTGTTCAAAACTGCAGGGCTTATGCCTGCCTCACCAGCACTATCTGGTGGGTATACCAAACACAACTATATTAAACCTAAGCAGAGATGGTCCTCATGAGTAAGATAGATAAGAGGCTTCTATTCTTACTTGTCCACATGTAAATGACTAGTCGTCATCGGTACTACCTGCCATGTGTTTATCTTGAATATCTAGAACAGTGAGATTAAGGATAATCACTATTCATACACCATATAGTTGTGTATTCATACACATGAGTCAGTTCTCTCGACATTATCGTAGACTTAACATTGGACATTATGTACAGAGCAGGTGACCAGATATGGTTCCCATATAAAGAAACGGGTCGGAGGTCCAACTTCCATCTTTTACAAATTGTTGTTATTACCAGAGGTTTATTCTGATGGAGCTTTATATCACAATTTTTTGAGAAGTGTTGAAAGCACATGGAGATGACTCGTATTCCTGCTCTCTACTATAGGTATGCAAAGGAGAGTTACTTTAGTAAACGTGAAAGTTCACTAAAACAACACGATTGATGATGTTTTTTATCACCTAGATATTAATTAATTGGTTCAAGTTGTCGTTAAAAAATGCAAGTTAAAGATTTTCTACTCATTATGAGTAAAGAGATTTGAAATGGCGATGTCAAAGTACTATAGTTAAGACATTTTCTTAATTATGATAGACATATGTTCAAAACACTGTCAATCAATGTATCGATTGACCTGAAAATCGAACTCCTCAACCTGCCATGGTAACAACCAAGCACCACGTCATTTAAGGCTTAAGAACTTTAAAATGAGTGTTAGCTCGATTCACTGACCAAAAAGATCAATTTATATACTTGCGGTTCAATCAATAAACACTGTTTACCGGGTAGGACAGAAGTTCCCGAACAATTTTAAAACTAGCGAGTGGAGATTTTATCTTCAGCCCTTCAATATAACTCCTTTTAACAGTTGGCAAACTAAAATTCTTTAAACTATATATTAGCGAATTTTATACTTATCAGTACTTTATGGGAGATAAGTATAAAATTCGTTAATATATAGTTTAAAAAATTTGGTTTTCATCCGAAATCTACCATTCCGATATTACAATATACAATGACGATGAGAAATATGTAAGACTAGATTTTGCTAAAGTGCTAATTGTTCCCCATGACACTCTCATTAATATTCATTTAGTCGTTTGGAAAAGGTGCTTATTTTATTTTACCGCAGATTCTATTGAAGGGATATGTTTGTATGTTTACGAAGTTCCGTAAGAGTTATGTTAACGAAGTGACATCAGTTGTCCAGATCTGGACCGATCTTGTTCTGGCTATTTATTGGACTAGACTCCATCTGTCATTTATTTAGAACTCCAAGCTTCTCTTTGAATCAGGCCCAATATGAGGCGAGTAATATTTTGATGTTTGCTCTGTATATAGGAGACGAGAGGTTGTGCCCTAACCATTAAGTTCAACTGTCTCTAGATTTCCCGCCACATTCTAAGCTACCTTCGATAAAATAAGATTTAATAATTTCATTGGAAGCTTGATTGCCCGTAAAAAATGCAAATGCCCTAGAACCAACGATGGTCAGGGAGATGGAAACGTGCTCTTTCCTAACTTTCGAATCCTTTCATCCATTTTGAAACTATCCGTAACCAATTTATAAACCAAATGATTTTCGTATATGCAACACCAGTTCTATCTAGAGGGCACGCTAGTCATAATTTTCCTCATAAAAGATGGTAACCAGATATTGTCGATGTTAGTGAGAATACTCCTGCTAGGTAGGATATATGAGAGATGACACAGACGTCTTGTGACTGTGACAGGTACCATTTGTTAACCTAGAATATCAAGGTCAGTGAGTTAAAGAATGATTTCTACTTAAACGCCAGGAGGCGGTTCTCAGTACCTCCGTAGTAGACTTAACAATGGACATTAGGAATAGGGTAGGTCACCAGACAACGATTTTACACAAAATAATGAGTCGGACGATTGAACTATAGAGTCAAGATGCAATGCGAGACTCAATAAACTCTATATCTTGTACACTCCTGAGAACATATTATACTGACGCATTTATTGGACAAACCATTTTTAGCTGACTATTATTAGCATTGGACATATAAATCCAGTAGCAGCCCGTCAGCAAATACTATGTTCATCGGACAACAAACAAACTATTTTATGGATATAAAGCGATTGAGGTATAAGTATTTTTGGGCAAAGCATTATAAAATTCGCTAACTATATGTTTCACCTGAAATCTACCATTTCGACATTATAATATACAACGACGACGACGATGAGGAATATGTAAGACATATAAGTTAATAAAATGTAATTTAACAATTTTTTTGCTTTCTGCGCTCAAAATTTATGTGAGAAAATTCACATTGAGTAAATTAACAATGTCTGCATACACACACATACGGGTACATACAGATGTAACTTTAACATAAATTCTATTTTCCATGTTATGGAATAAAATATATTTTTGTTAAAACATTTCTTAAGAGGTCTTAAATTGAAATATTTTAACAAAAAAAATTTACTATATGTGTGTCTGTATGTATAAATTTATTTTATAACAAGAAGATTAGATTGCTATTTTCTTACTTAAGCGTGTGTGTGTGTATATATATTTCACATAAGAATGTGTCTAAGGTGGTGAACATGAAGTAAAAAATTAATTAATATAAAATAGAACAGTGATAAATCTTAGATATACTGTATACGTGGAACATATATCTTTCAATACATTACAACAGTTTTAAGGAACATCGTCTAACACCTTCACTCGAATTAAAATTAAATTTTAAAAGGGGGAGTAAATTTCATTTTACGACATTATTTATAAGGAATGTAACGAAAGATGCATTGAAATATCGACTTATATGATAATTGGAATTTCCTTATCGCACCTTTGATGCTTAGATGATACGAAGAATTTCGTTTATATTATGGAAATTTATAGCAGATGATTGATATGCTTGTTTTGGCGCTGAAGTAGACAGTGCTTTTGAGGTAATGTTTTGACTACATGATCCACATCAGTTGGAAGGGTAAAAAAATTCACGTACCACAGAAGTGATCCTCCCTAGTGTTTTGATGTACCTGCTAACTTTACTTTCATTTTCAATAATATGCCGGAATTGAGTAGAAATACTGATAGCTTAACAATGCAGAAACGATTACCTGCTCTAAATTATCTGCTGCTTGTTTATTTATAAGAAGGTGTTATGTCCTTAACAGAGCCATAATCGTCTCACAAATTCCGTGAGGTGCTGAGCTGTACGTGACAGTGATGAAAGTTTCGCGTCTGTTTCGATCTGATGACGTTCATATGCAACTGATCCACGGTGTCCATGTTTTGATGTGAGTCGTATTGCAACAGTTTTAGTGAATTGGGAATGAGGAATTCGAATTTTGTAGAGAACGCCTAATTACCCTCCGATTGTGGTTGTTGAGCATTGCATGCTGTAGTATGTGATATTGTTTGGTTCGTGTTGGCAAGGGATATCTGTACTGCATTTGAATACTGCGTGAATATGAAATGAATTTATGTCATTTCGAAATAATATTAAAGTCAAAAACCAACAAGATCAACGAATGGTCATTGTGTTCATCCACATCGCAGATCGAAATCGAATGATGGGCATATACTTTTTGTGGAAATGAACAACGGTCGCTTGACGATGCGATGACGTTCATTTTGACGTTCATGAATCATGATGAAGCTTGTGAAAAATCTAATTTTAATCAAAATCTATCAAAATATTTGTCAGGTATAGTTCACCATCTTTCAGTACCAGTATTAGTTACCTAAACTATGTCTGAAGTTTTAGATCCCTCAAACTCGGGCATATATTGGATCCCTAGAGCGTGTTTCAAAAAAGGATATTCCTAACACAACTATTCTCTATTATTGCGATCGATAGTGCTCATGCTCATCAGAAAACAATCATCTGATAATTTTAAAAGTTATTAATTGTCGAGCTATAGACATCATTCTGTTACACGACATTAAAAATTGGAGTGCAAATGCAATAACAACCCTTGATGAAAAACGGGACACCAAATTGATCACATATGGTGATCTCAAATCGAAATTCTTCCAGTATCTATGTCGTTCGACCATAGAGAGTAGTAGATCTAGACTGCTTTTAACGTGAGGTTGGTTGTGCTCGATCATGACACGATATGGATAGATTATAAGCAAAAATGACATCTGCAGTCTTTTAATCAATTTTTTGTGGTTGCAAAAATTTGAAAATCCGATTGTTTATGCTGTATTTTTAACCAACAGGCTCACTGAAAACCTAGAGAGAAATAGACAGCTAGAAGCAATAGTTAACTATATATTAAGATATTAACAGTCAAAGCACAAACCTAGTACGAGAAAAACAAGCGAAACTTAAAGCTATTTGATTATCTAAAAACTTCAGTTCAAAATATTAGCTTTTATACTCCGTTAACGGCAACTATCGATATCCCCTAGATTTTTTCATGGCATAGGTGAGTTGAAAAATAATAATTGTGCCGGTCTCGATCCCGAAAAAATAAAAAGTACGCAATTTTGCAGTTTAATTAAGCGACCGAATCGCCAAAAAGATGCCGTTAAAGCGCTCGGATTGGGTTGCATCAATAAAAGTGTTTCGCACAAAAATGCATAAGATGTCAGTTTTCAGTTCATCAAATTACAACGGTCTCATTACATTCCAGCTCGGCTTGAGAAACCACCACAATTATTCGTCTTACTACGGCTTCTTTATTACTCCTTTACCTTTTTTTCTATAAGCCAAAAACAACATAAAAGATATTTCAGGATCGACTAAGTAGGAATGGCGCTAATGACAGCATTCTGGGAGACCCAGAAACTAAAATATGCTGCTTGGAATGGTGCTTTCCATAATGGACACCTTAAAAAATACATTAAAATGATAAACATTTTGCTAAATAGAATACTTAGAAGATCTAGGAACACTTCAGTACTGAGCGTGCAAATTTTAGAACTTATGACCATTATTTCGACCGTTTGGTGCAATACAACATCGTCTAAGGTTGTCCGGGTGAAAAAGTCATCATATGTCTGATCATCACAGACTTTAACCACTCTTAAGTGACGACTTCAAATACTATCTAACGTAGGTTATCAAAACCTGAGAAACCAAGGTCTCCAGCATACAGATCAAATCCTCCTCGAATATTATGTTAAGGGTTAAATGTTACTAAACTTTCATTACTTTGAGAACTAAATAATAAGTTATTTTGGCATACGAATATGGAAAGCTCTTCAATATATATGTACAATTGTATTGAAACCTTTATATTCTAAGCAAACACTAATTCACCAAAAAAGGTTTGAAATCGCCTCTAACCGCATACCAAAAAAAAAAAAAAAAAGCAAAACATGAAAACTAAATAAAATCGCACGATTTTCATATCCATAAAACGTACTTTTCCTTCCAACCATATATCCTCGGTAGTCGTACACAAGAAAACAATGAAATCCAAAACAAAACAAAAGAAAATTAGAAAATCTTTTTCAAGCAACAACAAAACATAATTAAAGTTTAAAAATGAAAAAAGATTTTCTTGTATTTTCCTCTTAAATAAGAAACACAAAACGACTGGAGAGACACAGTCGAAAAAGGAGAAAATTAAAAAAGAATAATAAAATGTTTAAAAGTGTATTACACACACACACACACACATATACACGTTTAAACATCTAAATACAAATGTACATGTAATGAAACCGAATGAAATGGAAAACTCAAAGTGTATTTAAAACGAAATTTTCCAACATAATTATTTTTAGTTAGCAAAAAAAGGCAAAAAAAAAAATGATGAAAATTATATATTTAACTCCCCCACCTCCTCGCACAGAAGAGCCACAATACTTAAGCTCCAAAATAGATTATATATATATATATATATATATACACAGAGTATCCCAACCCCTCAGTCTAAATACACATTTCTGTTCATCTTAATATCTTTACATTATTTTGGCAAAAATATAAATAAAAATCTAACACAGAATTAAAGAATTTTCTTTATATTTTCTTCATCATTCTGAGACAAAATAATGACGTTGATTTTGATGCTGTTGATACATAATGTTAGAATTTTTATTTTTTTATTTATTTTTTTCATTTCAGTTAAGATGTTTCTACTCTCTTATATACATTTCGGTATTATAATATTTGACATGAAATGTTTGTTAAAATGAATGCGCACGAGGGAGGATGGATGGTGGTGTACCATGAGGTGAAAAAAAAAAAGAAAATTGAAATATATGCTGATATAATGAAAAATTTATAATAAGATTGGTTGGCTTTGTTGTGTATATATATATATATGTGTGTGTGTACATATATACATATACACAGAGACAATTTTACTTCATCTGTCATTAGAATATTCATTCACAATGTACTGGCGTAGAGCTGTATACTTGAATGACATCAATTTGTTTCGAAAAGTAAACTGAAAGATTAATTATTGAAGTTAAGTCAAAACATTTTTTAATTAAATTTAATTTTAATTTTATGTTAATTAAAATATTTATATTATGTTGTTGTTCTTTGGTTTTTATGTACACACACATGTATGAGTATATATATGTGTGCGGTTATACATTTGTTCACATGCTTAGCTTTAATTGGGGGCGATAATAAAACGAATTTAATTTCGATGAAATGTGTTTAAACGAGCGCGAATAAAATTTTTAAATACCTGTACCATTAAATCATTTAATTGTTTAAGATATAATTACCTGAAAAGAGAAGAAAAAAATTTTAATTAGAAATTTGAATCCAATCTTAATCCAATATATTTTTTCTGGAGGTGTAACCTCTTAATTATTGACTTATGTCGTTTATTTTATCGTAAACAGTTTTGTGACAATTCCAAATTGGACTGAAGATTAAGTCCGATCGAATCCAAATCTATACTTTTGAGAAAGCACTTGGTTTAAGAACTTATCTCCAGAGTAAACATAGTACAATTTATGGAGTGTAACCCATTGATTTGTTCCATATACTGACAACACATATAACTCAACCTTTATATTTTTGGGGATGTATTGGTTAGCATACCACATCGCCATATTGTTGGTGACTCAGACGATAAACGCGCGATTATGTAATCTTAACATGTGCTCTTCTTAGTACAACCCCAGAGTTAAGCATCTGTCAATATGCTTTATAGTAACTGGTAACTAAATGCTGGTAAGTAGTTTGCTTTCTAATTGACACATTTCTTGTATAAAGTTCATTCAGCATTGGTTCCCAGACGCTGCCGGGTGGAACAATATTAATATTATTTTTTAATTCAGAGTACTCATCTTCATATCTAACGCAAATCGTACTAAAATTTAAGGATTTTATAGTAATAATATATTGCTTTAAAGCCGTAAAAGGCCCTGACCGTACGCAACTGCGACCTAACGAACCATTAAAACGCATATTGGTGCGTATGGTAGGTGATCAGCCCAATGAATGCTTTTACACACAATCGCTTTTGATATCACCCGGGAATGTTAATTTTTGGTCCATGAGAACCTCTAACTACAACCTACGACAAATTTGATAAAATTGGGTTGGTTGATCTCGGTGCGGTTTATATTATAGCCTTCGGAGTGCAAAATCACTTACCACAGTATAATGATATTTAGACTATCCACTTTAAGCATGGTCTTATATTTTTGTTCTCTGTTAGCCTCGGGAGGGATTGAAAACTATACATATATTTGGCACTTATACCCCAAGTTCCGTCACTTTTTTGATATGAGATACCTTAATGTTCAGACTTTTAAGAATAATCATCATTTTTTGGCTGTAAAGACCAATTGGGTACACACTAAATGAATGGTTTCTGATTACCTTAATTCAAGTCTTGGTTTGTTGCATAAATAATTATGTTTGTAGTGCTCGAATTCTCTGCCAAACTTCTTTCCAAGATATGGTACCCAAAAGAATAAGACCATATTGTAACCCTATAAGACATTTAAATAAAAATTCAGCGATCATTTTGGTAAACTTTTGAAAAATACTACTGTATCTAACCATAACTGCCATCTGAATGATGAATCATTTTACTTTCTGAGGAATGAAATAATAAGATACAATATCTCACACGACAGCATCAAATTGTACAAAGCGTTTCTATATAAATCAAACAATCTGTTCCATTGCTCCTATTAGTATGCCTCTACACAAAGGTCAGATTTGCGAATTAATGCAAATTGTCTAAACATTTAATACCATAACATAGGCCCGGCCAGCTATCAAAACTATTAAAAAATTCACCAACAACTTTGAAGAGCTATATCCGAAAGCTACACAAGCAATCAACAATGATTATTATATAAATGATCTTCTTACTGGTAGTAATACCGTTACAAGGTTGTGGAACTTAAAGATAAAATTAACGGATTTAGAAGAACGTATGACAAAATATGTCAACGTACTAATGGAAATCATGACTAACGAAGAGATAGTAAAACAGTTGCTAACTAAATTCAGGATCATCTTGGGATGATTAAAAGTTTGAACAATCATGGTGTATACATTTTGAGAATTGACTGTCAAGAACGGTGAATCAAGGCTTGTCGCGTCATACTAGTATGATCACTCCAGCTGAGACTAAAGATGTAGAAGCTTTCATTTACAACGTCCAACGTACAGGATTTGCAGTTGACAATACTGTCAAGGAGTTTACAATACTGCAGAAAAAATATTCATTACCAATACAGCATTATTTCTCATCCGTCAGTTTTTTCATTGACTCAATAGGACGATTATCAATATATTTCCGAAAAAACACAAATCCTAAAAGAATTGAATGACTTAGCAGCAGAGTGGTTAACACCAACTCGGCCATTTTGTAAAGATTGGCTTAGATTATGCCGGATCATGAACAAACGCAAAAACACTCCAGTTGAGAAGGGATATGTGGCAGTAATACTCTATGGCTAAAAATTTTTAGAAACAACTCGATTTAAACCAACAGAGAACCTAAAGAGATCGAACAATTCATCTGGCTTATTATTGCAAAAAGTCTAAATTTTCTATTTTAATCCGCCTCGTGCTCCCGATTTTGACAGATTTTGGGCGGCGTCCATTCAAACAGTTAAATACTATTTGATTATTTCAGCGTTGTTAGGACTTAATTTGAATTTCTGTCCAATAAACGATTCGAATGGAACCACACAATATGCTAGACAGTCTACGATATACCGATCGGCAGGAATGGTGCCATCGCATATAAACCAATCTCCAGATGAGCGTTTGTAAAAATAACTGCCCATACCAATATAATGAGTGGGATCGTAGCACAATACGAATACCTGTTTCCAAATCTCCCGTAAACAAATTGTAAACTTGAATTGTATCAAGCTTGATGCAACGTTCAACACAACAAATTTTTTTTATGAAACACATAATTGGAAATGAACCAGACTGTAATGTATGAAAACATTACCTAAATGAATTTTTTAAATTCCAAAACATGTAAATTATATATAATAAATAATGATTATATAAACTCACTATAAAATATATTAATTTTAATTAAATTGCTGTTTTAATCAAAGTCATAAATTTTAAAATTAAAATCCAATAAATCAATCTAGTATATACAACAAAAAAATATGACAGTCAATTTTCAACAATATATATATACATATATATATATATATATATATATATATATATATATATATATATATATATATATATATATATATATATATATATATATATATATATTATATATATTTGTATATAAATATAATCTTTAAAAATTCAAGTCGATTTTACTATATTTAATTTAAATTCGAAAAACAAAAATTAAATTAAATTTAAATTTGGAAAATAGGATCAATTTATCCAGAAGCAACAAAAACAAATAAAAGACTGAATAAACATTTAAATTGAATTTTATCATCATGAACCATCATCGCCAGGTGTATCAGATTAAAAAAATTTCCGAATTTTTTTTTTGGTGGATGACGGCCGTATTAATCAGTCATTAAGTTAAATTATTTTGTTCATATATATATATAAATATATATATATATATATATATATATATATATATATATATATATATATATATATATATATATATATATATATATATATATATATATATATATATATATATATATATATATTTAACAATCAATTAATTTTCGTAAATAATTAAATTTAATTAACAATTAACATTTCGTTTTGTTTTTATTTTCGATATCAGTTTAAAATAATCGTACGAATGCATATTATATATAATGTTAATATACAAATAGAGAATCATAAATCGATTTAATCCAACATATCGACATATAACATTTATATATGGAGCTTTGTGCACAAAAAAAATTATCTTTTGGGATTTTCTAACTTATTTAGTTTTTTATTTTGTTTATTTATTTTTTAAATTACCTAAAGCAATCTTATTTATATTTTTTTCTTATTTCGATTTCCAATCGAACCGAAAATCAATCTCTGCGGAGTGCTCGTATTATATATATATACTGTATACTGTACACTCGTATACATGATATATAATTCCTTAATCGAAAATATCGATTATATTAGCAGTTATCTATATGTATATGTCTAGATAGAGTATGCACTGTGTAATGTATGTATACGTCATACACGAATAAACCATGATATAATATACAGACTCTATATACGGACAAAATTGCAATATATACACTTTATTAATTATAATATTTTATGCTCAACAATAAATTAATAATATTGATTTTGTTTTTGCTTCTTTGCTCTGAACAAAATATATATACATATATACGTATTTAAATAATTGAACCAGTAACAACCAACTACATAGTATTATATAAATTAATAATTGACTTTTCTCGATATTTCATTTTGTACACTAACAATTTGGTATAAATATGCCAAAAAGCATTTTCATTTATTTATTTTCACTCCGAAAATTAAAAATAATGAATATGAAAATAAAACATTATTTTTTGTTTTAAACTTTTATGGTTAATTTTCAATTAGTTTTTAATGTTTTTGAGGGTAATGATAAAACATTATTATTATTATTATGCAGACACAAAACAATACACGTAAAGTACCTCTACCTATTTTGTACACAGTATTAAATATATAAAATATTGTCTCGGTTTTTAAATATATACGATAGATACAATATATATATATATATATATATATATATATATATATATATATATATATATATATATATATATATATATATATATATATATATATATATATATATATAAAGCCCTGTGGTTGGGGGCATTCGTGTTTCGTAAATATTACGAACGAAACATGAGACCCATAGAATACCACCACAGTATCCAGAGCTTGTCGTAGGAGGCGACTAAATCTGGTTGGATCGCTGGGCTGACGACCCGCATCCGTAAAAAAAATATCACTGTTAAAAATGTCAACAAAAATAAGAAAATCGGATACCGCCAAAACAACAAAAAAAACGAACCCCCGCTTAAGTACCCGGACACGAGATTGAAGATCGGCACGTGGAACGTGCAGTCATTAAGAAAACCTGGCGCGTTGGACGGCCTTATCACATGCATGAAAGAGTATCGGCTGGAACTCGTAGCTCTCCAAGAAACTCGATGGCCTAAAAGTGGAGACCATGTGTCCCAAGGCTATACGTTGCTACACAGTGGAGATGACCTCGGAAATCTTGGGGTTGGATTTCTCATTGGGCCACAGGTAAAAAAGGCTGTCTTGGACTTTCAAGCAGTCGATAATCGAATGTGTAAGCTTCGCTTGCACATGAGATTAGCCAACCTGTCAATTGTCTGTATACATGCGCCCACTGATGTAAGCCAATCCCAGGATAAAGACTCATTTTACAATAATCTGGATAATCTGATGGGCTCTATACCGGAGCACGATGTCAAATTGGTGATTGGTGACTTTAATGCTAGAGCTGGCAGAAATCAGACCGACTTATGTAACAATATAGGTCCGTACTCCCGACACGAAACTGCGACCGAGAATGGGGAAAGAATGATGTACTTTGCGATCGCTCATGATCTCAAAGTAGCAAGTACATTCTTTCCTCATAAAAACATCCACTTAGAAACATGGACACACCCACGTAAAACATCCCGAAGCCAAATTGACCATGTGTTGATTTCAAAAGGGCGGGCTCGGGTTGTCCAAGATGTGAGATCATATCGGTCGTCAACAAAATTCGTAGGCAGTGACCATTTTATGGTTGCTGCAAAGCTACGATGGAAATTTTCGTACAAGTCAGGGAGGACAGGAGAATATACAACGCGATTCTCCTGTGAAGGTCTGATAAATGAAGAAACGCAACGAAAATATCAAGATCTTGTCAGCAATAGCATTATACAATCCAATTACCATTCTGATGATGTGAACAGTGTCTGGGAAGTATTGAAAACCTCGGTTGTCGATGCTGCCCAGCACACTCTCGGTATAGTGAAAACTAAGCCCAAAAATGATTGGTTTGATGAGGAGTGTCGTCTTGCTGTTGAGCAACGAAATATAGCCTATAATGAAGCGCAGACTCGGTTTACAATCGCAAGGAAAAACAAAGCAGTTCTCGCTAGAAGGACAGCTAAACGCATTTGTAGACTGAAGAAGCGAGAATGGTGGAAGGCTAAGGTCTTAAGAGTACAACAACTCAGCAATGAGCACAATTCGCGTGGTTTCTTTAAAGGAATCACCGAATTGCACCATACCTTAAGATCTCGGTCAACTGCCATTCGGGACCAGGATGGAAACCTCTGTGTTAACGTCGATGCGGTACTCGATACATGGCGTGAACATTTCTCTGATCTACTTAATGTTCCACATGTATCACAAGCTGTGTTTGAATACCCTCAAATACAGACCGCGGAGATGTTCATTGAGGATCCATCCTATGAGGAATTCACAATGGCCATGCAGAAATTAAAGAAAAATCGTTCACCAGGAGTTGATTGCATTAATTCAGAGCTCTTGATATTCGGAGGGCTAACTTTGTGGAACTGTCTTTTCGACCTTGTTCGATTGGTATGGCGAAATGAAGTTATGCCCGAAGAATGGAAAGTGGCCGCGTTATGCCCAATTTTCAAGAAGGGTGATCGCTTGAAATGTGAGAATTATCGCGGTATAGCTCTCCTTTGCACAGCATATAAGTTACTGTCATACATTATCTTGGGAAGAATTACTCCTCTGGCGGAGGAAATTGTCGGTGACTACCAAGGAGGATTTCGTCCAAATCGGTCAGTCACTGATCAAGTTTTTTCGCTACGGATGATTCTTTCCAAGTACTACGAAACATCTCGCGATGTACACCAGGTATTCCTGGATTTCAAGCAAGCCTATGACTCGATCAATCGAGAGAGATTATGGTATGCGCTTGAATATCTAGGAATACCGAAAAAATATGTACATCTGTGTAAAATGACAGTAACGCAGTCACAATGCTGTGTCAAAGTTGAGAACAGGCTATCGAGAACTTTTGCAATCAATTCCGGTGTTCGACAAGGAGATGCGCTGTCCCCGATACTTTTTAATCTCATGTTGGAATACATCCTTCGTAAAAGTGAAACACCTCAGGACAACATCTTATTCCGACAATCCAATCAACTTCTTGCTTATGCAGATGATATCTGTGTGATTGGATTAAATGGCAACGGTGTGAAAGAGATACTTGATCCACTGGAACAGTGTTCAGCTTCTGTTGGTCTCAAAATCAACGAGTCAAAAACCAAATACCTAATCTCGGGTTTTAGAGACCAAGACGCAATTGATTTCAGTAGTGGTAACCACACGTTTGAAGGAGTGATGAGATTCAAGTATCTTGGATCTCTCATCACTCACGATAATAGTGTGGGAGAGGATATCAAGGTCCGCCTTGCCGCTGGCAATCGGGCTTTGTATCCTCTACGTCCACTGCTGAAATCAAAATATCTTGCAAATACGGATAAGCTGAAACTGTACAGAGTGTTGATCAGACCCGTTGTCATGTATGGATGTGAGAGTTGGACCTTGACGGATGAGTACGAAAGATGGCTTCTAACATTCGAGAGAAGAATCATGCGTGTGATATATGGTCCAAAACGCGACGTCGATGGCACCTACCGAGTTCTTTTCAATCACGAGATCAGGAATTTAATGCAAATTCCTGATATCGTGCATGAAATTAAAGGACAGCGAGTACGCTGGCTCGGACACGTTCTGCGTGCTGATCCGAACCGAATGATTCAGCGAACCTTTAAGGGTGAACCGCCTTTCGGTAGGCGAAGAGGTCGCTGTAGGCGACGATGGCTCCACGGCGTAGAGAGCGATCTGGCTTCTTCAAACTGCCTACAACGGTTTGAAGAGCTGGCTCGTGATCGAAACCAATGGAGTCAGATTGTTGACACGGTACGGGCCAATAATGGCCTGTAAAAGCCGTTAAAAAAAAAAAAAAAAAAAAAAAAAAAAAAAAAAAAAAAAAAAAAAAAAAATATATATATATATATATATATATATACATATAAATAAATAAATAAATATATATATATATATATATATATATATATATATATATATATATATATATATATATATATATATATATATATATATATATATATATATATATATATATATATATATATGCCTTTACATATAAGGAGTGATCAGGAAGCTACGACTAGACTGGCCGATTTTCACATTATTAATAGAATTCCTCTATAGTTCTTTAAATTTGTGACCCGCATCACAGATCGTCAAGATGGCGACGGTGGCAGTACTTCTTGTTGTCTATTGGATTATAAGTACAATGACAACCAACTGTCACAGATTTAGAACGGGTTAGTGAAATGAAAGTTACTCGTGCATTAGCAAAGCCATCAAAGGATGTCAAACGAGTGGTCTCGAGCTTGATTAAAGAGCTCAGGTGATTTGATAGTACGAAGCACAAAGCTAGTTGAGCATTCCTGGATGCGCTGAAACAATTTCAAATTAATAGTAAAAAACACTTTAGAAAACTTAAAACCCATAACGGAAATAACGGTGTCAATGTGATGTAAAGATGTAAAGAATGTAAAGATTTGCTCTATAAGAAACCGCAATTAAGCAAAATTATTAAATTTATGGAAAACTTATGATAAGAGTAAAACAGAAGCACTGCAAACCGATCACCATTACTGCCCCATCTATCAATTATCGATGTAATCATGTCTTGATTTCGACAATTATGCTACTTACAACACCATTTTTAGTTGTACACGAAAACATGATTCGAGGTAAGATTCTATAATGGAATAAATTAAATTAAAATTAAATAGACCACAGTGGAACCCTATAGGCCATAGTGAAAAACTATGGTTTGTCACTGAAAATAAAAAATGCATTATTTAAAGAATTCAAGTGATTAGATTTTTCCCAACTCTGCTTCGCGGATTGAGTTGGTACGGTTGTTTTGTGAAATTTTTGTATTATCTGCACTCCTTTTCCAGAAGACTTTTGCTGAAGACCAAGCTATTTCAGTGGGTTGATGAGAGCCAGATGAAGTTCAAAACATGGAAAAAAATTTTACCATTCTCTTCTATACTATCTATACCTGATTAAAATAAGCGGTTTTATGTACAGTATGATGTAAGCTCCAATAGAATAGGGGATGGTATTTTCAGAAGTGTGAGGCTATGAATTTAACAGTGCTTACTGATCACGACAGATTGACTTGGTTTGTGTTTTCTAAAGATATAACTAGTCAGCTGGTTATATGAAGCCTTAAACATACAACTTCCATATAAATAACAAATTTTGATAAACGTTGATATAGAATATCAAGAAGACCCATTATTCTTACTTAATTTTGTCTGAATGCATAAAACTAGTGAAAATATTCAGAACTGTGGCAGAACCTCGAATGTCCAAAAGGGAGGCAGAGCGCATTTAAATGAGAACCTATTTAAATCTCCCAAATGAATACAAAATCTTTGCAAGCGACTTTAGACCTTTTTACGAGATACAAATTAGATCCGTTTAGTACTTGTTAGAGCAAGAAATGAATGAACCGACACTTCTGCTGGTAATACTTCAATTCCATTAACCATACGGATCACTACTCTAATTTTGTATTGTGAACATCCCTTTCCTGCTGATGTTGTGCTTATTTTTATCTAATTCCAGATATTCTTTCGGCGCTCGGAGGTCAAGTAGTTCTAGTCACTGACAAATAAATCTAAGCGAGTAAATGGAACCTTATTAGCAAAATTTGTTAGTTATATCAAGGCTGATTAAAAATATTGGAAAAAGTTAATTCTTTGACACGGGATAATTTCAGTGTAAACTTACTCGTACATTTGTAATACCTTGCATAAGTTATATGAGTCAGTAAAAAAGTGATTTGACGAGGTCCCTGGAAAATTAGTTGTTATTACAAACTTTAACCTAGATAAAATAGTTACAGTATTGGACAATATATATATATATATATATATATATATATATATATATATATATATATATATATATATATATATATATATATATATATATATATATATATATATATATATATATATAACTATATATATATATATATATATATATATAACTATATATATATATATATATATATATATATATATATATATATATATATATATATATATATTATATGTGAGGAAATTTACCCTAAATTAAGCTTTTGAACAGTGAAGTGCAGTTTTGCAGCTCCTAAATATCGCTAAAACTCTTAAATATCTGCCAGTCCGTGCAGTTGAACGAGTGGAATGCGGAAGTCAGTGAGCTCCAAGTAAATTTTTAAGATATCAAACCCACCTATGCCAATCTGTTTAAAAACAAATTTGTTTTTAAACAGATTGGCATAGCATTCCTAATTCTAGTTATACAATTTGAATTTTTTTTGTAGAGTATCTGATATTTTCGAGAAAGGTGAAACTAAAAGCTGGCATGACCGATTGTTTTACAAACTTTTTAATAGACTTTTACTGAAAACATATAATTATAAAATGTTTAATTATGAGTGGAAATGATTAATGTCATAATCATAATATTATATATTTTTGGAGTTTGATGATATGGATATTAGATAAAGATGGTGTCTTGTTTCTGATCTTTACAGTAAATACACTTAGCTCCTTAGTGATTTGCTTTCAACTTCAGCCAAATATTAACCTATATAGTATTGACATGTTGTCAATCAAAATGTTTTTACTTTCTCATAATATAAAGGTAATAATAATACCGACCAGAAAGGTATAATTAACGTAATAGGATCTCATATATGTAGAACAATGTCTTTTGAAATGTTAAGGTGATTTGTTTACTTGATTTTTTACTTCTTTGTATTGATCGGCACCAAAATCATTGTCTGTTAGTCAACTTTCTACTTAGCTTACTTAGGTTATGAGATTCCAATCAGATTGTTTCTATGTAAACATGACACTATTTACTAATTGTCAAACATAAATCAAAAATCTCTGGTTCGTTGGTGACGTGTAAGTTGGAGATGCCTTTTTCTTGTGGATCCCATGCTCTTGCAATTAGCCAGTCCAATTTTGTTGATTGAAGTGTATGCTGTCTGTCTATTGACAATTTCTTTGGATTTAATACCTTAAATAATATTTGTGCAACCAGCGCAGCAGATCTAGTTTACTGGGGATTATAAAATTGAGGATCGGCTAATTGGAAGCCCGCTATGAATTGTTTATTAAAACTGATTGGTTTTGTAGGTAGAATATTAGTTATATTTGTACTAATATGAGCTGTGACGTTTAAAATATAGTGCTTGTATATACGTGAATGTCATATCGATTGTTGTGAAAGTTGGACATTTGGCACATGATTCGGTCACGAATGATGATTGGAATCTAATAAGGCTCAAACTAACTGGAGGTCTCCGGTACGTGTTTCGCCGTAATTAACAGCTGTAGGTAGTAACGTAGTTGGCGATGCAGAAAATGCATGGAGAACTTTATAGTATGAACAGAATTCTGGTAGTCTTTATTGAAGTACCTTCGCGGATGGTATATGTCTGTGATTTATTGGAGCCGGATGACAATTGATTACTTTGTATTGAGTAATTTGTGGTGACGCTTATAACAAATGAGGCACGATGATTTGCTGAAACATTTCGCTCCAGTATGGTTTCTCTTTTAACAATTTTTGCATAAACATTTCTCGCGCATTAGAGTTGTTCTGCCCTCAACAGACATATTTTCAAAGACTGAACAGCGGAACGATTTTGTGAACAGGCTACCCATTCTATTGTAGTATTAGAGTTTGATGAGACAAACGACGTGAGAGCAACCTTTGTTGAACCTTTTTTGTTGGATGTATCGTGGATTTCAAGAGCATCACATCTTTCTGTAAGAAGTCCTTTTAACATTTGAAGCTTGTGAACACCACTGATTCATTGATTTTTGTGCACTGTACTTAAAAATAAATCGTGGAAAGATGACCAATGGTTGTAATCACCAGAGAACTTTTATAAATCAGTTTTTGGTAGGCGAACGTTTTGTGAACTGTTAACGCCTTTATAAAAGGTTTTCTGCGGGTCAATGAACTGTTCCAAGGTAGTATTGAGCTCATGAGTAGTGCTTTGGCCAAAGTCTTGATTGCACGCTTCCTTAAGTACTGCTCGCGTCTTATAAAATAATTCATCAACTGCCTTCATTATTGGCTTATATTGCGCATAATATGGATTAGTACTAATCGGTACTAATCGCACTCCGTTTTGATTGACATTTTTGATTTATGTTTGACATCTAGTAAATAATGCATATTGGAAACTCAGCTTGACAAAACTTGACAACACTAAACAAGATATTCGACCAAATGACAAGTCTCTATACATATACAGATTATCGCATCGTAAAGCACCATTTACCTGATGCAAATACTGCGAGAGGCGTAAATATTTCACCAAATTGTAATCCAGCTATATAACAAGCTATATACGTGTACTATGTAACTGAATATTTAACTGACACCAACCGTAAAAAAATACATAGTTTTGTTGTTGTTGTAGGAAAACCAAATATTTTCACTGATAAATTTTTTACCAAAAATGGCACAACAACAAACCATTATCCTGTTTTCAACCGTTTTTTTTCCTTTCACAAAAATAAATAAATAAAACGGAAATATACCACAAAAATGGACAACCCAAAAAATATACAAAAAAAAAAAAAAGAAAAACAGAAGAAAATTATCTTTAATTCATGTAATTTTCATGATGACAACGGAAAAAAAAACTTTTTTTTTTGTGTTTTGGGTTGTTGGATGGAAATATACCGGAGAATTGAAAATTGAATTTTTCGTGTTTTATTCCAGTATGACCTCTTTTTTTATTCCACCAATGGCGTTCGTATATATGTACATTATTTCTTGTACATACTTTTATTTATTTTGTTTCATATTTCCGGTGGCACCTGTCACTGTCAACTCTTAGAATATTTCCTGTTTCTGTTACTTAATTTCTTCACATTTTTTTTTCTGGTTTGCAATTTTTATTCTTTTCGTTGATAAAAATTATTCTTAGAAAATATTTTATGTGCTTTCATGTACTTGCTATGTTGTGTTGTTGTTGTTGTTGTGTAAAGTACAATTTTAATGATATATTTAAAGGGAACCTGTGTGATATGAGGTTTTCCCATTTTCTGAAAAATCTAAAAATCTACACACAGTGTTTTTTCGACAACGTATAAAAACATTAAAAATTAGATAATAATTTAAATATAAACTTTTATGTATAAGAAGCTTTCTTAACGACTTAATAAAATTAACCACAGAAAAAAACCTCAATGAGAGATATATATAATTATACAATGTACATGAATACATTATGTACTTCCCACCGTTAAATTGACATTCCGAATTTTTAATGAAATATATATTTTATGTAGACATAAATTGTTTCACACACCCTTATCTCTCAATTTATGTTGAGTATATATTATATAAAAAAGCTCATCATAAAGTATGTTTAAAAAATGAGCTTTAGTACTGTATTTTATCATCATTTAGTGTCTTACCTGGAATTATATGTACATATATGATAAATATAAATATAAATTACAATATATTAGACAGAGATAATAATGAAACATATTTCTTTTATATGTTTCGTATAATAATAATAAAGACATTAAGTTTTAAGATAAAAATTAATTTCAACGCTTTAAACAAAGGAACATACACACAAGTTCATTATAATGTGACATTATACCTGAGGATCTATTCATCGCCTTTGGGGGTAATTCAACGACATTTTGTATATAATATATGTGTGTATTGAGCACTCGATGCTAATCCGTCTCATGTATGTATCCATGTATGCATACCCCCACAGACTCGATTATGTGCAATCATCATTAGACAATTTTTTCTTAAACTCAACAACTTTGTTCAGGTAAAAGATAAATGTTGGTACGAGTAATGAGCTTAAAACTAAAACTTTCCACTTAAGTTGATGACTTAATAAATTTTATAAACAAAAAAAAATTGTAGTTAAGAAAGAAGTCAATAATTATTTTCTTTTGTGGTTTTGACTAAAATAAATCGATAAAGTTTTTCACAACAACAGTTAAGATTTTTTTTCTTCTTATTAATTACTTACTGACAATTTCAGATGAAAAGACGTAGAAATAGTTTCAATTTTAATGATTTATTATTATGAGTTACTATCTACACATATATAGTTGGATTAATTTCATTTTGGTCCAAAATAATCGACAGTATGATGAAGATTGTGAATTGGTCTTGGAAAATAGATTTTCATTTGGTTGTTTATATATTTTCGTAATCAAAGATGAAATTGAAAAGATAAATTAAGAGATGATGGTAATTATCGTTGTTTCGTATCATCTTATTATTATTATTGGACAATATTGGAAGGATAATTTATCTTTATTATTAAAGTTTTTCGTGTAATTAAATAGATTATATGGTTTGGTATCTCATCGACTATATTCTTTCAATGTTATAGGTACGTTATGCTTTGATATCGATTATGGTTTAATTTATTATAATTAACACGTCAAGATTCAATTCTAGCAGCCAAACATGGCAGTGAGTCTGATCAACATGATTACAAATGTTAAGGAAAAACAACCACAATTACATGTGTCGCTACCCTATTATATTATATCGGGATTTCCAATGGGAAGGATATGACTTTTAAGTGACGTTTCGGCCATTTGTAATATGTCATGATCTGTCATTTTTTGTTTCATTGTATTCAATAATGTTAACACTTTTATCATGGTGAGATATGCGCAAGAACAACGTTTACAAATTATTCAATTTTATTATCAAAATAAACGTTCTCCAATTGCAACTTTTTGTGCGCTTTTTCAATTTTAAAGTCGTAATAATTGTCCAAGTGCGCTCGCTATTCGTCGAATTGTTGAAAATTTTGAACGTACATTTTCTTTACATAAAAGTCGTAAGTGCCAATAAGATAAAGAAACGATCGAAGTAATGTAAATATTGCTGCCGTGTAAGCAAATGTTGGTAAAGCCACAATTTGTCGATTTCAAGGTTCTCAAGAATAAAAACTTAAACCGCAACCTGGCGAATTTGGGTTTGCATCCGTAAAAAATTGTTCTCACTCCAGAAATGATGCCATTGGACCACCATAAACGTCGTGAATTTGCTGATTTGGCCTTGTAACAACTTGAAAACGATAACGATATTTTTAAGAAAATCATCCGATGAGGCTCACTTTCACCAAACAAAATTGTCGATTTTGGTGCGAAGAAAAACCACAAATTATTCATGAAAAACCATTATATTCATCTAAATTGACAGTTTGGAGTGGTTTTTGATCTGGTGGAATCATCGGTCCGTATTTTTACGAAATGAAGCTGGTAACACCGTAACTGACAATGGAGATCGATATAGATCGATGATGACCAACTTTTTATGGAAGTTGTTTTTTACAACATTTGGTTCGAACAAGACGAGACTCCGTGCCACACAGCAAGTGCAACAATTGAATTATTGCGAGAAAAGTTAGGAGATTCTATCATTTCAAGAAATGTGATATTGAATGGCCTCCAAGAAGTTGAGATTTAACACCGTTAGACTATTTATGTGAGGTTATTTGAAGTCATTGGTCTTTAGCAATGAACCAAACTTTCTTCAAGCTTTACAAGTCAATATTGAACGTGCTTTTGATGACATGCGACTTGATTTAGTGGAAAAAGTGCTCGAAAATTGGGTTAATCGAAGAAGTCGTGGAGACTATTTGGAAGTACTAAGGCTTAACAATTAGTGTCTTTTTTTTAAATAAATCGTATCATTCCTATTGGAAAAACCCGATACAAATAAGGTCGAGGTCCAATTAAAATGTCTGATTTTACAGACCCAATAACTTTTCTTTATGAAACCTCAATGATCATTTCTTTAGTTGGATCATTCGATCAGAAAATATAAGTCTTACTGATAACTTCTTATACCTGACCCTTTTCTACCAAAATGTACCATCGCTCTGGTAGATAGGTATTTTGGGAAAAATCCCATTAATTTCAAACAACATGCATACTAGGAAAGGGAAATTGCACTTAATGAAGTTATATCCGAAATTAAATGGATATTTTCAAATTTTGTAGTCAACTCACTAGTAGTCCAAATAAGATCGCCATAATACTTGTTGGTAAATTTACGAATACACTATGTACCAACATTCAACTGGCGATAAATATATTGGTGACCTGGTTTCGTGATCACGATCTTTCACGAAAACTGAGATGGTTCATTTCACTAGACGCATGATTCTGGGACTATCAAGTCTTCCAATAATAAAACATCATGCGTTCTTTGCAGAAGTTATTGATGATCTAATTAGATCCGAAGTTAACTAGCATAAATATATTAATAAATGCAGTAAAACATACAAGATTTACTAGAAAAGTAAACAATCATTCGGTAAATTATGGTGCTTTAACCCAAGAAACGTGTACTGGCTGGCTTTACGTTTCGATTATCCAAAGAAGGTGGGCAGTCAAATAACATCCCACATACTTCCGGACACTATGGAGTCGCAACACAAAATTATTTAGTATAATTATGATTGAAAGGTATAAATGAGACAGGTAATCAATGTTTGAGAGCTGTATTCTATGAGATGGTTATAAACTGCTTTAAAAGCTTTTTGTACTAATACTGTCTCCTCGAAACTTGTTTGGCAGACAATCTATACATTGAATCCACTTGACAGTGTGAATAAAGTCAGACCTAACTAGACATTGTGCACCCACTCACATTGTTAGAACATATCTACTCATATAGTTTTAAAAAAGATACAAGTTCCTTATAAACTATAACAGACGCACTTTTAGGGTCTATATGGGTATTCTCACGGGATATTGTTCTTTAATCAATAACATAGTCCAGATTCTTAACACATTCGCGGATATGTATGCTATATGAGTAGGGAAATGACTGTTATAGCACTCATAAAAATATATCTATGTAATAGTAAATCCGTGACATCAATATTATTCGGCATTTTTTCATTTTACACACAAACATATTTTTTTTCTGTTTTCCGTTTGTAATGTTTAAAAAAAAGTTCTTAACTGGGTTTTTCCCGTTTTCGAGTAAAGTGTTTTAATTTGCTTTATTTTATTACTAAGAGATGAAATAATGCTATAACATTCATTGCTTCATACAAATTTATTCAGTTAGTAAAAAAGTGTCGTTCTGGAAAGTCAACTGCTGTTTTCCGCGTTAAGTATTTTTTTTATATTTCTTATTTAGGCTAATTGTGAAAGGCTTCGCCAATTACTCGACGAAGCTGGCAATTCTGAAAAGAAAATACCAAGTATCCTAATTATCTAGAACATGATCCCTTTACTGATGATTGTGAATTTGATGGAGATCCTATAATATAAGCCAAGTGAAAATGAGTCCGAAACAGGCAGTGAAGAAGGATTTAAGACTGATACAATCGAAAGGAACGGCAAGAAAATACAAAACCCATTCCAGAATTTACAATTTCCAAAAACGATACCGATCTCAAAATTGACATTGATGAAAATTCAAGCCCACGAGATATATTCGATCAATTAATTACCAAAGACATTATTTCAAGAATGAGTTAATGCAACTAACGCGTACGGGAAAGAATTGTGTAAATCGAACCAGGTTAATACTCGGAATCGACGTACTGCTGTCTTTCACGATACCAGTGAATTGGAACCTTGTAAATTTTTGGGACTTTGTCTGTTACAAGGTCAGAGACAAAGCCTAAGCATTCGCCATTCTTTATTTAAAGATTCGTTGTATAATTCACCAATGTTTCCATTTACAATGTCTGGTCGCCGTTTTGAATAAATACTGCCATATGAAAAAAGACGGTTGAGATGCAAGTGGTGAAAAGTTTCTTCTATACTAAACCAGCTTCTAGTGAACTTCAATTTAGTAATTTCGCCGTCTAAGGAATTGTCTTTAGACGAATCATTACTTTTGCTTCGGGGTAGGCTACATTTCAAACAATACATCAAAGGTAAAAAGGCCAAGTACGGGATTTAATTTCGACTGTTATGGTAGTCATTTACAAAGCTGCGAACATTGCAGAGGCGGAGATGTAAAATCTGTTAAGGACTAACTGCAATCCTGACCTATCGATTCTCTCCACCGTTTGAATTGCTCCGATTGTAAGATCTTGTATCCTCTTCAAGAAATATTTAAGAAGCTTAAAGATACCGAATATCTTAGCTTTCATTCAAATAACTAACAAATTTCAGGATTAAAAACTCACGTTTCGGTAAGGGCTCACGGTTCAACCGACATTCACTCACATAATAAAAACACCATTCATGATTCCAGAAATTGAACACGAGACCCTCGAATGACAGAGCAAGCCCGTTATTTTAAACATACTTATATACATTCGATTAATATATTTTTTCCATTTATTTGCACATCGTCACAAGTCTTATTCGATCTAAAGTTAAACCAGTGATTCCAAAACAGTTCAACTCAATTAAGAGTATTAATAGAGAAAAAGTATATGGTCTATTGGCCAGCGAAAGACGATCCTGACGCTTTACCTCTACTCAAATGGTTCGAGTGTAGTTTAACTTAAGCTGTTACGGTTTGACTAGTAAAGGCAAACTCTACTTTTTCCGACCACGGGGTATGATTAATAGTGCAATTGAGCACTGAAAGCGTATACATTCGAGGGATGTGTTTAAGAAGTGACTGAAACAAAACTTTATTAATTTGATGGCTTATTATATGAATATTTATATCCACGTGATTCATAGTAGTCTAATACTTAAGAATAGTATAAAGTTTTTATAATGGTATTGTCTAAATTATTTTATATAAAGAAATGGTTTGTGATCGAGTTCGAGTTGAAAATACTAATGAGTCGGGTTATACTTTGATATTCTGTAGATTTTGAACACGAGCAGACCCACTATATTAACTGCGGACATGGAGCTTGGCAAATCTGCGACTTCTATATGAGTGAAAACGACGTAAAATAGTTAAAGAGAACTGGAGATTAGCCCTAAAAATGTTGAAACGATTTCTTGAATATTGATGCCTTAAATATAATATATATATATATACTGGGTCCTTCACGTTGCAATCATTTAACATTTTCACTCAAATTAAGTTTTACAAAAATAATTTAACTTACGAATAGTTTTCAAAACTATGAGTTGTTGATATAACGCTATTATTGTCTTACCTGAAAGTAAAAAAAAACAAATTTTCAATTAGTATAAGACTTCGTTTGTGTATAAGAACGATGGAATTTCGCAACACTCCCCAATCTCGCGAGTATCTTGCTTTCACCAAACCAAATCGCCCATACTACTAAGTATCTAGATAAATGATTGTCATAATCTCCACATCAACTAGTGGATAGGTATAGCCAATGCGTAATTGGTGAGAGATATATTTTACACCCAAAACAATGGGGAAAATACCATACTTTACACTCTGGTGTTGTGGACCAAATATTTCCAAGTCTACATTTTAAAATAGCATCCATCACTTATATTATATTAATGAAAGGACAATATAATTTAAAATTTAAATTTATATTCTACCCTATACAAAAATACAAACAAAAATTTTCATGAAAATATTATCATTTTCCACCATACACATGCATATAAGGGTATATAGAACAAATTAAAAATTATAACAAAACCATTCTACAGTGACAATTTTTTTTTTTTGATGAAAAAGGTGTTGATGAATGAATATATAAATTACAATGGAAAATAGATAACACAGAAGAAGCACCGTAGAGCAGAAAACGGAAAAAACGATTATCATAAACGGAAAATCCAAACAAAACAACACAAAATATCGTAGGATACTCCTAGATAAAATTTGATATTTTGATTTTATTTTTATAATGTTTATTCATCTAACCAGAATATCCTGCTTCCAGTTTTCCTTTTAGTTATTGTAATTGGCTTATATAAAAAATAAAATAATAATAATAATAATTTATATAACTTTTATTTTATTTTTAATGTTTGCTCTTTAAATCAATATTATTGTGATATTTCCAAGAAGCTGTAGTACCAGTAAAAGAAATAGATATGCCTCTCACAATCGATGTTTGGATTATTATTTTATAAGCTAACGTGTTGAAACCTTTTTTATTGCTTTACTATTTAAAGCTTAAATTAATTAGAATTTTTCACAAATATATATATATATATATATATATATATATATATATATATATATATATATATATATATATATATATATATTATATATATATATATATATATATATATATATATATATATATATATATATACATATATATATATATATATATATATATATATATATATATATATATATATATATTTATATATATGTATATATATATATATATATATATAGATATATATAAATATTTATATATATATATATATATATATATATATATGTATATATATATATATATATATATATATATATATATATATATATATATATATATATATATATATACAGTGGGTCAATTAAGTATTTAAACACCTCTATTTTGCTTAAATTAAAAACATTTGACAGTCAATTAAAAATGTTTTCCTGTTCAACATGGTTAGTAAAAACTTATAAGAAATTTAGGTTGACTTTTTGCATTATAAAGTATATATACACCTTGCAATATAAAAAAATCTTAAAAATTATATCCAATAAAGTATTTGTACACATTGGGGCTTTCCTTTTCTATCTGTGAATACTAAATAAAATAATATTTGTTTTTGTATCTTTTGTATTGCATATGCATTCAGTAAAGCTAAAGCCTCTATAAAGTGTAGACGTACGGCCGAAGTGTTAAAAATTGTCGCCTAAAAAAGCGGAGTTAAGCGAAAGTGTAAAGGAAATAATAATTTATCATTATAAAGAAGGAAAAAGTTTAAGAATAATTGGAGATGTGGTAAAAAGGGGCACACTACAGTACGATATATTATTAAGAAATATGAAGAATGCAATAGTGTTAAAAATAAGCAACGAACAGGAAGGCCAAAAGTACTTAGAGTGCGTCAAAAAAGAGACATATTAAGGGCAGTCATGGGGAATCCCAATATTAGTGCACAAAGTTGGGCGTCATATATCGCAACAACTTCTTCACAAATTGTATGCGCTGAAACTATTAGAAAAGTTATACGCAGGATATCATGGACGATCCGCCCGTAAAAAAACATTTATCAATGCGGTAAATGCAAAAAAAGGCTAGATTTTTCTAAAAATTATATTTTTCTGATGAAAGTAAGTTTAATTTATTTAGTTTAGATGGACGACGAAGTTTGTGGCGAAAAAAAATACCGCGTTAGTCAAAGAAAATATATGCCAAACCATAAAGCACGGAGGAGGCAATGTGATGGTTTGGGGTTGTTTTTCTCACAATGGGGTAGGAAAGATACATTTTATAGATGGTAAGATGAACGCACGTATGTATTTGGAAATATTGCGAGATAATTTGAGAGCTAGTGTTCAGCAGCTTGGTATCGAGGATAGCTTTCTGTTTCAACAGGACAACGATCCAAAGCATACAGCGCGGATTGTTAAGGTATGTACTGTACAATGTACGGGAAACCCTACCAACACCACCTCAATCACCGGATCTAAACTCGATTGACAATCTGTGGGCTCATTTAGATCGATCTGACCAAAGCCCTCAAAGCAGACCTGGCCAAAGCCCTCAAAGCGGAGTGGGCCAACATTTCTGTCGATATAACAAAAAATTTAGTGGAATCCATGCCTAGGCGATTGCGGGCTGTAATAGAAGCAAAAAGAATGCATACAGAATATTAAACGGGGAAGTATGAAAGAGAATTTAAAAACTAAAAATAAAAATTAGATTTAAAACCAAGTATTCAAATTCTTTATGGAGCTTAATTTTTATCTAATTGTTGAGTTACATGACCTAAAAATTTATAATTTATTTTATTTTATTAAAATTCCACACGTTATAATAAAATCGTTTATTTATTATAAATTGATTGATCAACTTAAATATTTAGAATTTGTTAGGTGTTCAAATACTTAATTGACCCCCTATATATATATATATATATATATATATATATATATATATATATATATATATATATATATATATATATATATATATATATATATATATATATATATATATATATATATATATATATATATATATATATATATATATATATATATATATATATATATATATATATATATATATATATATATATATATATATATATATATATATATATATATATATATATATATATATATATATATATATATATATATATATATATATATATATATATATATATATATATATATATATATATATATATATATATATATATATATATATATATATATATATATATATATATATATATATATATATATAATATATATATATATATATGAACAATTGATGCGGCTTTCCTTTCAACCTCGAGTCTTTAAAAATTCAAATGACTCGTCTTATGAATGGGCCAGTCAATAATAATTGAAACTAATTGTTTTATTAACTTCAAACCACATCTTACTAATATTTTAAATAAAATTAAAGCATATATGCAATTTTCTAATGATGTCCAACAAGTTCTTAGTTGGAATGCCACTATAATCGTAGAAAAACATTGTTACACTGTCAAACATGCTTCAGTAGCTTTTATTCAAGCTGATATATATATACATCCACTTTAAGATGATGAGAGAATAAGCTGTATATCATTGTGGTCTACAATACCACGGAGGAATTAAAGCAATACTTCCAAGTGCTGGAATAATCACATCCACTTTTTCTAACTTATATCAACAGATATTAATTCTTAAAAATTGTTCAAGTCTCGGGTTTATAAATTGATGCACATGAGAAAACAATTCATCTCATTATTGCACGTATAAAAAAACCATCATTTATGCTCGTTCAACATATCATGCTCGTTCACACATATCATGCTCGTCCAAATACTTTGTTTGGTTTAATGTCCAAAATGTCCAAAAATTAAAAGTGCTCCAGACCAGCGCATGAAATAAGAGACAGAAAAACTTTTGCAAATAACGAGGCAGTATTAGCAACGAATGAAGGTATTTAATGTCTACAACAAGCACTCGGTAATGAACGAAAATGTACGAGTACGAATGAAAATTTGAGAAATAAAGTTGGATCATATAAAATCAGTTCTTATTTTATTCGTCGAGCTACAAATTTTCACAGACTAAATCAGTGTCATATACCGTGTAGTATTGAATATAAACGTTGAACCAGAATCTTTCTAAGGAATCAGTACGGAACACCTAAAAACAGCGGTAACACGCTGATATAGGAAGTGGAGTAAACCTTCTACTTGCACAAAATCCTCGGTTTGCCTCACAAATAAATATTTTTTTCATCCTCGTCGAATCGAACCAAAAAAACTTTTTAGCTGTTTATAAAACGTATCACTAACCTTTACAGCTTTTCCAATAAAAATAATTTTTTTTAAGTGTTAGACTTAATATTTTAGGCACCCTTTGTTTTAGTTACGTATTGGCTTAACGTCGTTTTTCGATTAGCATCATATTTTTTGGCCAAATAGCGGTCGAAATTTCATAATTGCATTTAGTCATAAAGGCATCACTTATGTTAGACGCAGGATATCAATTTTTTCAGCATTGCAATTTTCAGTGAGATAAAAATTCGGAAACTACAATGAGAACAATGTGGCAACTGAGCCATTCTTATATAAGAAATACCACTCCCCATTCTAAAATATTTTCAAAACCTTTAACAATCGCAATAGTAGTATTTTATTTGAAAAAAAAAACTGGAAAAGGGAGAGTAATTCTTGACACTATAAAAAAAATAATGCTTAATAATAAAGAGCTGTCAAAAAATATAACGATTTTAACAAATAGCAAAGCTTAATCTTTAGATGATCTAACAAGATTTTTTAAAAATAAGTTTGACGTCCAGATTTAAATTAGAATTAAAATTTGTTGCTAACCAAGTTATTACACAATAAAGTGAGTGATAGAGAAATGGTAACTGCCTTCAACAGAACCATCATAATATTACATAACTTTGTACTTAGAAACCAATATTTAACTAAAGTTAAGTCATGATATATCCTTGACTTTTCTTGTCAAGTGGAAGCTAATTATTTTGCACAAAAATTCAAAATTCAAAAACTTTATTCCGCCTAGGAACAGTAGAACAGCAGAACAGTTTTGTGACGTCAAATTACCGCAAATTGTCGCTGTTGTGAATGATTTTCAAGAAAAAATTGGAACTCAGAATAAAAGAGGATGAACACTTCTGACCAATGACTATAAAGTGAAAGGACATAGAGTTGGTTTGTAATGGCCGACTTTTGATTCAGCATAATTCGACAAACTTAAATAAAACGTTTATGTTTCTTAAAACCATTTTTTATATATACATATATTTTTGGATTCTACAAACTAAAGCTTCTAAGCTCAAAATAGGATGTGCCAGTACTAAATTATTGTAAATAAATAAATAAATTGAGTCCTTTAATTCATTAATATTAGAACTCAGAAAAGAAATATCAACTCGATCGTCTCTATCTGCCCTAGTAATCCATTTATAATAAAAATATAATAAAAATATCATGAAAGCAACACACACGCAAACATATATATATATATATATATATATATATATATATATATATATATATATATATATATATATATATATATATATATATATATATATATATATATATATATATATATATTTATATATATTTATATATAAATATATATATATATATATATATATATATATATATATATATATATATATATATATATATATATATATATATATGTATATATATATATATATATATATATATATATTTATATATATATATATATATATATATATATATATATATATATATATATATATATATATATATATATATATATATATATATATATATATATATATATATATATATATATATATATATTTATAGAGTGAAAGCGCTGAACATAAATTTAATGTAACGAGACATATTCTCATACGTAAACTATAATTTCGGATGATTAAACATTCCATTCGCATTAAATATTAAAATTTTAATTTAAATAACTGATTTTGATCAATCAGCAAAAAATGAGATACACATTTTTTTTAATCAGTATTTAAATACTTAACCATAATTTTGTTAAATTTTTAATAAATTATATGCACGTATAATTTTTTAAATAATTTTTTTTCGCTTTTGTTATTTTTAAATAACATTTTGAATATATAACACAAAATTATTTATGCATTTCATATATGTGAGCTTTGTCAAAAAAAAAAAAATTATATTATTAAATACAATTGCATTTTATAAAATAAAAATAAAAAAAAACCAATTTATCTCTCATTTCGTCACAGTGAGTTGATTTCAAGTTAACATTTATTTAATTTTAATTTTATTTTTATTTTAATGCCTGACGCTTTCGGTTACATACATATATGTGTACGTTATTCGTTGGGTTTGCATAAAAATTTTAAATTTTTTATTTATTTAAATACATAATATTTATAAAAAAATATATAGCATATTATATTGGTAATAATAATAATAATAAATATTACATTTTATTTCGAGTAATTTTATATTATAATTTATATAATATATTATTAGCCTGCATTGTATATGGCTTATATACATTTACTATTTATTTAAATCGAAACAAAAGAAATATTTAAATATTGCATATGTTTTATATCGGTTTGCTGGTGATTTGATTGCTGCCGCCCGTTTGCAAACTATCAACTCGATTTATTGAGAAAGTTCTGTCTAAGCTCTTAACTATACCGTGAAATTTAATCCGCTTATCAAAGTTATTCGTAAAATTAAAAAAAAAATTTACATAACATGGTTTGACTGCAGAAAAAATGTCATAAATAACCAATATCGAAATATAAAATCAAAGTTCAAAAAGCATGGTTTCGAGGTTTTCTTAAGTTCTTCAAACGAAAATGATGTAAAACTAAAATGTACATTCGTATTCGTACACATCCCCCTTACATATGTGACAAAACATAACTTTTAGTTTATATAATTTTATGTGAGATTAAAAGAAAAATTGGAAGACACCAAACAAAAACAATTTTGTCGAGTTGTAAGATAATTTTGAAAATGGACTGTTATAACTAACGCTCATTTAAGTGGTATCTTAATCTTCAAAAACTTTGTTTGAACAAAAATCTTCTGATATATATGTATATATATATATATATATATATATATATATATATATATATATATATATATATATATATATATATATATATATATATTTATATATGTCATACAAATACGTATTTCTGATCAAAACTTTACATTCATTTATACGGACAATCCAGTTATTAAAAAACAGCAGAAAAGTTGTGTCCAACAGAAATCTGCCTTAGTATCAAATACATAAAATATTGTATATTCTCTCAAAATTTACATTATTTCGTTATTATTACTAATCGCATTGTAGCTATTACTATTGAGATTTGTTTGGATTTTATTAGTCTTAGTTTTTTGCAATCAGAAATCAATTGTAATTATCACACAGCAAATTTTTAAACTGCACATACAAACTTTAAAAATGATTTGTAATATTCGTAAATAAAATTTCACAAAAGATGATTATTATGAAACTGCTTTAAGGTGAGGTTGAAGGCCAAAGTATTTAACTAATCTTTTTTATATACCTTAAGAAATGGTTTTATGTTTTTAGATAATTGTATGAATTTATCCAAGACAATGTACATCTTACATATATTTTTTTCCTAAAATTCAACGCATTTTTGTGTAAAAACATTCGTTGGGTTGACCACCTAAAATCTGCACGAACACGTTAAAACGGTTCGTAAGGTCTCAGTTGAAACGCGATAAGGGCCGTTTACGGCCTCTAAGCCATAGATTGTTACAAGAAAAAGTAAAGCTATTATAAAATGCAATTGTATTCATTTGGTACTTGAAAGAGGTTATAGCGATCACTATATATACTTATTGCAACCATTCCATTATTGTTTTTAATAATTGACATACTAGTTTCCTGATTTCTGCATTTTACATACAAATAACAACAACCAATTTTCGTCAAGAATAGTTTTATTGTTAGTCTGAAGTCGTCACATACTCTGCGCAAATATATATTATCTAAACCAATAATCAAAGGGCATGTTGAATAATAAAAATCGTACCATATCGGTTAAAGCATTACTTATTTGGTTTACTCCACAATAATGTAAAGTTTACTATTTGCTTACTAAATAAATTCAAAGGATTGGTAAAATACAAAAAGCTTTGTGTTAATTACCAAGCATTTGTAGTTTTTCTCCCACCTTTTGAAAAATATTTTGCCAAACCAAATAAATTCCAAATTCATGTCTCATATTACGAGTATTATCGTGAATTTATTGTAGATGCATCGAGATGTATAGTGTTAACAATATAAAACGATTAATTAAAAAGTGGAAGTCTTATAACCATTCCGGGGAAGTTGGTGTTGGCTATCAAATTAAATACTGTTATTTTTAATGAATGATGTGCAAGCATTTAATAAATAAATCTTTAATAACAAGGCAAAAGGATAAAAATCGAGTGACACCGTTTTATAAATTCCGTACACATTTTTATGTAGTGTTTTTGTCGATACTAGAACTGTGTAAAAGTGAAAAATTGACTATAATAACACAGAAAATTTTATGGCTAAACGACTTTTATGCAAACTTATAATTTTGAGTTTTCCATTTGCCTTATTACCTTAGTAATAATTTTTAATTTAAAGAAGACGCTGTGGCGGCCATTTGAACGAGAAAGTAAACCAATTTTAATATTAGTAAGTAAATTCGTTTACATTACTAAGCAATAGTAAAACGGTTTGCATTGCAAAGATGAACTGACCATTTATTATTGAAATGTAAATGTGTATAATTATATTTTTAACCTTAATTAGCGTTATTTTTGAATATTTTTTTCGAAAAAACATTCTATAGGTAAAAATACTGAATGGTCAAACAAAAGTTATTTTATAAAGCATATTAAATCCCAGAAAAGCTAGTTTCAGCAAATGGAAACCACGTCCAACATAAAGAATGATACATGCAATTTCATGAACAGGTAAAACATGTAATCTTTTTTAAAAATACAAGATATTTTTTTAAATATATAATAATTGATCTACAGGTAAAAAGACACTCCGAAGACAAGGTATCTAGAACTGTTCATACTTTCATATTAACTCCGCTTGCTGCATAAAACTGTCGTAATACTACTGTCAAAAATGCTACCACTAATCCAGATAAATATTCTTTAATTGATGTTATATGCCAAAAATTTATTATATATTTTTAAAAAAATTCCTTTTTCAGATCCGTTCCATGTTACCATGGTTCATCTTTTACGATGATCAAACAAAGATGGCCAGTCTGGGTAGTAAATGAAACTACCAGGAATTTAAATATGTTTATCTGAATCAATCATTTTATTAGAAACAAATCTATATTGTTTTATACGTTTATTTCGATTATTTGGAATCTGTCCATTAAATTCTGTGTAACTAAGTTCTAGTTATCTTAATAAAATTTAATTTTCCAGAATTTTAATGTATGATTTATTTCAAGAATTTCCTCGTTCTAATGTAATTATATGGCAAAATATTTAATTATATATATATATATATATATATATATATATATATATATATATATATATATATACATATATATATATATATATATATATATATATATATATATATATATATATATATATATATATATATATATATATATATATATATATATATATATATATATATATATATATATATATATATATATATATATATCGCGCTCTGAAAATACTACATATGCTTTGCTGAAACGATTTAAAGTTTAGTGATATTACATAATGTCTGGTAAATATTACTTTACTTAGTAAATCTTACACTTCAATTGTTCTACGTTTGCTTTGCTATTATTAATAATATTTAGTAAATTATTGGTAAATGTGATAAACAAAAATTGTAAAATTTACCAAAGTTGTGTAAATATTACAAATCAATATTTTTAAAAAAAAATTTGACTCAATTATTGATTAGTAAAATCTACTAAATGAACTGCGATTCTTATTAATTGTTTTTTAATATGTATCTTGCTATCTGTAAAAGTGATTTATCGTTATCCTACAATTTAGCAAATCGCATAGTAAAAACTGCTATGGTATGTTAAATTGAATATCGCAATTCAAACAAAATTTATAAAAAAACTTAATAACCAAGCCTAAGTTATATTTAATCAATCAACTTAACGTTATTTGAGAAGCGCGACAGTGTAGTCATCATAAAAGTTAATGTCAAAAGTATTATACTGCTTTGGTGGCAGCTAACTACAACACTATGTTAGATTCTTTATAATCGTCTTATATTTTTGATAATAAATAAGTTATATTCCACAAAGTTTAGTTGGATTGGAAAGCTTAAACAGATAAAATGGATTTAAGACATTTGTCTTGAAACCTTGTGAACAGAACGGTTATTACACAATACAATACTGCAATTACACAATACCAGTAGACTTGAATAAAGTCGAAAAATTGTTTCTACGTATGAGGGTTTAGTGTTGTCAGATTAATCCCACCCCAACAAGATATAACATACCACATTTTAGCCATAATCATGTATGTAAAACTTAAGGTCAGAATTAACCATAAAAATTAAAGAGAGCTGATGAAATAAGAATTTATGTATTACTAATAGATAATATCTTATCAGGGACAATTTTTGGGATCGAAATCCTCTGAGGTAAGCGATAACTATAATAAAATAGTAAGATCGGTAAAGTAATGCAATACTTCAAGGCAAATTTTTGACTAGCATTTTCACTCAGACATGAATTAACTCAATAAATCTCGCTTTCCTTTAAGATAATTTAGAGTTTTCTGTTGAACAACAAAGAGTGGCTCCAAACATAAATTAAAGCTAGGATGTTCCAATTGTTGTTCGTGTACATAGAGTTATTATTTGCTAGCAATTTGGATTCACTTTAAACCAACATGAAACCAACAAATGTTAAACATCTTTTGAAAAATAATAGTCTGAAATGCAGTCTTACGATTGATCTACCAAATGAAAGCATAACAGCATTAGGTTCTTATTAACACAGTTCAAAATTGATGCAGGGTCTACCAAGAAAGGTACGTATATTTAGCGAAACGAACAAATAATAACCGCTTATTATACTTTGACAGGAATTTACTACAGAATCAGTTCTAAAAAGCTCCTTGATATGGAATGCACTCTAAACAGGTAAAGTACGTAATATTGTTTCATCTATTTAGTGAGTAAATAATATGTTTAATAAAATAGAATTAATCTTATACCGACAGCACCCACTTCTAGTTCGGCCAATTATCATTTCAAACTAAACGCATTCAAGCGACTGTTAACTTATGGATGTGTAGCGATCGCATTCAAAGTTTAGCAAATAATTTTACCCTAAGCAGTAACATAGAGCTGATATTATAGAAGACGTTGAACTAGCGATGTTTAAATTACCTTAAACTGTATTAAATTCATATTTGAGGGTTTGATTTCTGGCAACAAAAAGCTTCCCCTAGAAAAGTTATGTACCACATGCGGTCGTTTGGACAGTTTAAGATATTAAATCAGTCAATAGTGAAAAGCTTCTCAGCAACAACACAAATTATATTTCAATTGAATGTGTCAAACTATCTGTCAGAAAATGAACAAGTTCAGATAGTTTTTTTATCACTTAAATTATTAACTATAGTAAAGCTTATATAATCTGAAAATTTTGACGACACTTGTATGTACGGTTTTCCTTATAGAATGATCAGAAGAACTCAACATATATCAACAAGGCTACCCAAATAAAACTAGTTGACTTTGGAACTATGATTAGGGGTGAAATTATTAAATAATCAAACGAGCTTAATACAACAATGTTATGTCTTTTTTGAAGAAACAATTGGCATAAGGATTTATGGTTTGAAATTAAGCTAATTCCTACCTAGCTCATTATGTACCGAATAAAAATCGATTTGAAGCTTACTTTGATTTCTCTCTTAAAGCAGTTTTTCGTCTATTTGTTTGCTACCACCGATATATGATCTAATAAGTACTCGTAATGATTTGCTCAAGTTTGATGGCAAACGAATACTGAGAATTTTCCTTCCAAGTTTTCCATTAAAACATTACTAGTTCAACCTTACTGTTTCGTTATACGTCATATATAACGTTATACGTATATATATATATATATATATATATATATATATATATATATATATATATATATATATATATATATATATATATATATATATATATATATATATATCTGTATATATATATATATATATATATATAAATATAAATATATATATATATATATATATATATATATATATATATATATATATATATATATATATATCAAATACAAATCAAGTAGATAAATGTTATTTATTTATAAAATCTCAGATTAAAGTCATAAAACAGATAACTTTGTTTCTGTTACATATATACAGACATTTATATCGCGCATTTTATGTTGTTGTTGTTCAAATTATATACAATAATTCTCACATGGCCAATAAACCAAATTAAATTTTGCACTCGATATACACATATATGTACAATTTGGCGATGGTAAAAGCAGATACCCTTACTTGTGGCGTAGTTAAATCGTGCCAAATATAAAAACCGGAGAAATCAAAATTAATTTTCCAAAATTTAAACTGACAGACAGACAAACAAACAAGAAACTTCCATGATTTCTTTAATTTTGATTTTTGTATCTCGCATATAAATTATATATATGTTGTGTACATACACTCCGACAGAATAAAGCTTCCAAAACGAAAAAATCATAATTTTTATTTTTATGATTTTATTTTTATGGGGACACTAAAAACATTCAACATAAACCACAAAATATCATAAAAACGTAACGTAAAGTTGAAAAAAAATAAATAAACAGAATAATATTTTATTTTTTATATATAAAATATATGTTTTTGGTTTGGTATACAAATATGACCAATAAAATAATTTTTAAAATTATATAAAAATTTTTTTTTATGTTCAAAGTATAATATATATACGAGTATGTATATACATATTATATGTAATCCAATTCAGTGATTATCAGTAGAAATATAAACACACTATACCATGCTGTTTATGAAAATTAAATAAAATAAAAACTCCGAGCATTGATTATTATTTTGAAGTGATTACATTTATTGCGATTAAATGTTTTGATGGGTGGTGTTTTTGGGGGTTAATGTTGGCAATAGTTGTTGATATTGGCGGAAAGATATGATTTTTTTTCAACAAACTAAAGTAATTGGAGCTTTTATTGAGCTTAATATATATATATATATATATATATATATATATATATATATATATATATATATATATATATATATATATATATATATATATATATATATATATATATATATATATATTTATATATATATATATATATATATATATATATATATATATATATATATAAAGGGTGATTTTTTTGTGGTTAGGATTTTCATGCATTAGTATTTGACAGATCACGCGGGATTTCAGACAAGGTGTCAAAGAGAAAGATGCTCAGTATGCTTTGACATTTCATAACTGAAGCCGAACGATCTGCCACAACGTCGAATTTTCAGTGAATGGGCCCTAGAAAAGTTGGCAGAAAATCCGCTTTTTTATCGACAAATTTTGTTCAGCGATGAGGCTCATTTCTGGTTGAATGGCTACGTAAATAAGCAAAATTGCCGCATTTGGAGTGAGGAGCAACCAGAAGCCGTTCAAGAACTGCCCATGCATTCCGAAAAATGCACTGTTTGGTGTGGTTTGTACGCTGGTGGAATCATTGGACCGTATTTTTTCAAAGATGCTGTTGGACGCAACGTTACGGTGAATGGCGATCGCTATCGTTCGATGCTAACAAACTTTTTGTTGCCAAAAATGGAAGAACTGAACTTAGTTGACATGTGGTTTCAACAAGATGGCGCTACATGCCACACAGCTCGCGATTCTATGGCCATTTTGAGGGAAAACTTCGGAGAACAATTCATCTCAAGAAATGGCCCGGTAAGTTGGCCACCAAGATCATGCGATTTGACGCCTTTAGACTATTTTTTGTGGGGCTACATCAAGTCTAAAGTCTACAGAAATAAGCCAGCAACTATTCCAGTTTTGGAAGACAACATTTCCGAAGAAATTCGGGCTATTCCGGCCGAAATGCTCGAAAAAGTTGCCCAAAATTGGACTTTCCGAATGGACCACCTAAGACGCAGCCGCGGTCAACATTTAAATGAATTTATCTTCAAAAAGTAAATGTCATGGACCAATCTAACGTTTCAAATAAAGAACCGATGAGATTTTGCAAATTTTATGCGTTTTTTTTTAAAAAAAAGTTCTCAAGCTCTTAAAAATCACCCTTTATATATATATATATACATATATATATATATATATATATATATATATATATATATATATATATATATATATATATATATATATATATATATATACATATATATATATATATATATAAATATATATATAGTGCTGTCACTTCCACAGCTGAAATGTGTAGCAGATTTAGAAAAAAAGTGTAGTAAACGGATACTTTTCGTAGTAAATCTCAACCCAGTTATATTTTTAAGTTTTTATTATTGAAACTTAAAAATTCAGTATTTATTTAATTTTTTTACAAAATAAATAATTCAATATAGTTAAACAATATTACCAATAAAAAAATCTACAATAAAATCACATTATGAACAACTTATATGGATTGTACACAAATATATCACATAAATAAATTCAATTTTTCTGAGTCTAGCACTTAAATTTGATATTTCGCGTCGACAAACCTAAATTTTCCTGAAAAAGAGACCGGATTTGACCGGGTCTCCCAACAAATTTGATTAGGTTTAATGAATTCCTTTGTAAACATAAGATTTTCTACAGTGGTCGTGTTTACACTATTACGTGTGCTAGTTTTAATAAAATTTAATTTAGAAAATTTTCTTTCCTGCAGTGCTAGGTGCTGTGCGGCAAAGAACACAATTTAATTTGAAATTTCCTCAAAAGCATCTTTTGACATTTTTAATTCCGTCCAAAATTTTATAACATCGCCAGAAAATTTTGTTGCAATTTCCACATTATCTATTCTATTTTCCCGTCATAAAATGGAAATGCATTTATCAAAGGCAATATTGACGAAAAACTTCCCGTTTAATTTATTTTGTATCGATAAAATCAAACCGGCTTTTAATTTGATCACAAAGCTCGATATAAAATGAAACTAGTCTATTTTTAAGAGTTAAAATTTGTTCCTCCTCTAACCATTCCGATTGTAAAAAATTTTCAAATTTAATACCAAAGTGCATTAATGATGGTGTAAGATACAAATCAGGATTTTTTATGTCAACATCATAGTCCCAGCTCAAATATTGATGTAATCAATATACAGAGAATGCAATTCTATACAAAGAACGTGAATTTGCGTTGTCTCTGATTGAAAAAGTCTGGTAACCTTTAGTCATAGGATTCATTAAGAAATAGTTAATGTCACCTGCATTTGAACTGTGAAGCTCTTCGTAATTATGTAGACCGAAATAATATTTTAAATAGTCCATTTGTTCTGAATGCCGATTGACTACGCTATCAAATGATAGCCAACGGGTGGCCCTTAGCCGTGAAATGTTATGATTTTCAGTATTAATATTTTTTAAAGCGTTGTTGTATTGTAGAATTTAATGTGAAGTTGATGTCATACTTTTATGTACTATTAGGCTTTGTGCAAATATTTACAGAGCATGACACTAGTTTTTTTTTTATTTATTATATTTTGTTGGGTTGTGACGATCCTTGTATTTGTGAATTAAAATGCATTGATGAATTTGGTATTGTTCAATCGTCAAAAATTAATAAAACAATTTTATTAGTATGTAACAAATAGTACGAGCTTTAAATTTGCATGTCAAATCCGTAATGGGACAAATCATCAAAATGGAAACTGTAGTAAATAAGTAAGGACCAAACTTCTATGAACGTAGTGACTAGACCCTGGACACTACAACAAATTTTGTTCGCTGAATTGAACTAGTTTTGTATGTGAAGTTCTTAATGAATCTTACATCATAATTTTATTAATGATAACATTGGGCTCAGTAATGAAAAATTACTCTTAATGTTTCCTTACTAACCTGATCAAACAAAATTAATTACACATTATAGAAGCTAGATGATATGTGATATTATGTGTACGATTTATTCAGGTATGATCCAATTCAATGACACTGCCAGGTGAAGTGGTTGACTCCGAGCCGTACATTTTCCAAATAACAACGAAGGTTAGTACTCAAAATGGTATTTTCAGGCTTGATTTTGATGTCTTCCCAGATTTTTCTGCATTAAAGTGGTTTTAGTAAGAGGTATCAAGCAAATAACCACAGTGAGAACTGGTTTATGGTGACCAATTCTTCATTGCGACTTCACTTTTTGATGCTTTGATATTGACTGTTTTTACCATGTGTAATATAATTCAACAAGAAATTGCCTATTCTCCCCATGGAGATAAAGTGAACTGGGTTTAAACCAACAGATTATTTCGTGATGAGGGTTCGATGTCAATATATGTATATATATATATATATATATATATATATATATATATATATATATATATGTATATACAAATATATATATATATATATATATATATATATATATATATATATATATATATATATATATATATATATATTTATTTATTACTAAAGCCTTTTTACAATAAAGCACTTTTTATTAAATTTTTATTTAATAAATTAATAATTTAATAAATTAATAAACACTATTAAATTTATGCCTCATCAATTAAAATAAATAACACTGTAAGTGACACTGGGAGCCATCTTTATTTTTTTTAGAAAAAATGCTCAAAACATATTTTCCACATAATGGAATAGAACTCAAATTGAATTTTCGTTCTGATCAACTTATTTGAAACAGGCCTTATATTATCATGGAGTCTTTTATCTGGACTGCCAAACAAACGTCATTTAACCACTATTTCAAAACTGGCGTGTACCCGGATGTGTAACTGTCTAATTAAAGCTGAACATTGATCAGAGCTCTGAATGTCAACGTGAAGAAATTCTAGCAAGCGCGAGTAAACGGCGAGAGTAAATATGACACTCTTAAGGCATCCAAATGCATTCTAATAAAACTAGCGAAGCAAATAAATGGATTGACGAGATTACCACTGGTACAATCTACATATCTAGCGAGACTACAGCTAATTGGAAACGAGCTTGAAAATATTTCCGAGGAAAGAAAACCCTGTTGGGCTTGACTAGTCTGGTAGAGATTTAGTTCACTTAATCAAAAATGAAATACTGCTAATCTTATTGTTTCGCTACTTACTTGATCAAATGGTACTAGAGCACACAAAATTTGGTCACATGTGTGATAGATGTTGTGACGTCAACATCGTCAAAATTTAATATTTACTCTACGAACGATTTAAAAGTTTTCTGTTGCAAGTTATCAATGCTCCCTATTGTACTTAATTATTTTTGCTGTAAGTATATTTGAGATAGTATGTAGTATCAATCCAAATTGTGATTTTTTTTAAACGGGAGTACCAGAAAAAGAAGGGGAAGAAGAAAAGCTAAAAACGAGGTGATTTGCGGTCAGTTTTATTTTTTCGATCGAAAGTAAAAGAGAATAGAAGTTGATACAAAATAATTAAGAAATTTGTAATTTTTTTTTTGTTAACAAAATTAGTTTTAATTTTGATGTACAATAGTTAGTAATAATAATAATAGTTAATAAAGAATATTGAAGTTTGGTTAAGTTAATGTTGTGGCGTTCTTGAGCAACTCCAACAAAATACAATTACATTCAAAATTTACATTAAAGCAATACGCCTTCTTCATTTGTGACCCCGACGGCCCTGTTTAGGGCATTACATGTCAAGATCTTCTGACACAAAACACCCGATAATTTTCATCCTACCTCCTGCCTAACCTAACACGGCAAAAGTTTAACTTCCCACAATGGAATTTCCCGGATGTTCATACTGTGCGATTCGTATATAAATGTTTAGTTGTGTCGCGACACTACTAGTGAATTACAAGAACTTAACTCGAAATATTTTTATTAATTAATTGTGGCGTGAGATAATTTAATTGTATTTGTTGGAGTTGCTCAAGAACGCCACTAATATAATTAATAAATTGCTTTAATAGATGCAAGTATAAAAAAACTGTTAAAACTATTTGACCTTGATAAGGTTGGAAAAGAAATGTGCTTATGTTTAAAGATAAAATTATCTAAATTATTAAGTTAAGATAAAGAAAAACAAAAACATTGTTTAGTGCTACAAAACTCTTCAATAAAATCTTATTGAAACTAATTTTCTTAAAATACTATATACATAATAAAAAAATAATAATATTCATAATTTAATATTAAAAACATATGTATATAATTATATGCAATAAAAATGAATATAAACTATAATTAAATTAATAATAACTGCAACAAATCATAATTTATTCGTCAACAATAAAAAACATCAAATAAAGCGTATTACACATAATCGTATTACGTAACGTCATCCTCGTCATAAAGCTTTACTCCGTATAAAACTACGGTTGTTTTTCTTCAACAAAATATCCCGTGCATTTGGTAGACAAGAAAATACTTGGCCACAAATTGAATATATCGGCTGTTAATTTTTTTTATTATAATTAATCAATTTTTCTAAATAGTCATAAGTAAAAATTAGCATTTTTGGTGTTGGGAAATTTAGTAAAGATAAATACATTTTAGTTAAGTTTAATTTTAAGCTTCAAAAATTTAACTTCTGTATTTATTGATCGATTGAAAATCGCCTACAGTAATAAATTTCATTAATTAAATGAATATGTTAAATTTGAAATCACCATGTTTAGTTTTAGTTTTGGTAAAATGAACTTTTCGTAGAGTGATAAAAAGAATGATCTAGAATGTGGATCTAAAGAGTAATCTGCTGGTGGATTGGTGAATTTTGTCTATTTCTTTTTGTATGGATTTTTATGAATAGTCTCATATAGTAAATGCGGTCTAATACAGGTCTATAAATATTTCGGAAACCCCACGATATGCCCTGAGTCTAGCTGGAGTCAACTGACCGCCCGAAATCTCCTTAGGGACATTCTGATAACAATCTATTATTCAAAATGAAGTGTTAGAATGTGTTCTCATTACGTTTATAGAATCCAATTATCAATATTGATTAATGGTAGTTGTATACTTTTTGTTCAAGTATGATCCAATTTAAAGACACTGCCAGGTGTGGTTTCAAATAATAAGGTAGAAAATTGCTTAAAAGTGTAAAAGTCGGCATGATCTAGATGTTTAGTAAACATAGAAACTGATAAAGCATAGCCTATCGATCCTGTTATCATTAAATAGTTTTCGGTAAGAGATGTCAAGAATATTACCACAGGGAAAAATAGCTTTATAGCGACATTGGTTTTGGATGCTTCGATATGTCATCTCTACTTATCATTGTGGAGCAAAATCCACCAAGTGTTGAAGTTTTCACCCATGGCGAGAAAGTAACATGAGCTGAGTTGAAACCGAATATATATATATATATATATATATATATATATATATATATATATATATATATATATATATATATATATATATATATATATATATATACTGTGCTTTAAAAACAATTATAAATTATGAAACTTTCGTTATATATAGGTGGAAACTTGTACCTAGAGTATTTTTCCACCATGAGTACTGTTTGTTAGAAAGGTCTATTGGCAATAAGGTACCATTATAGGTTTTTGTCTCCCAACCATTTTATTTAATCCAGTCTTGTACATTTTTGTTAATTCAAACCTTTGATAGTTGAACAAGTCTATGCAAAACCTGTGTATAGTTGTTTACCTCATTATCTAAATAGATATATAACACATAAACATAAGATTTTCTAATAGCAAACAATTTATTTGAATTATTATTATACATCTATAGGAAGATTTCGGTGTACCGAAGCATTGTCGTAACTCATTCCCGCATTTAATTAAAAATGTGTAATAAAACAATTTAATTAAATCTCTCTCTTGTTGTACGCGCGTCTAAGCAATATAAATTATTACAATAATATCCACACAAATTTTATAAATTTATAATCATTACCTTCATTTAACAAAATAATAACAAAAAAAATTATTTATGTCTTTAGTGAATTTGTGGGTTCTACACATATTATGAGAGGCCTAATAATAAATTTACAGTAATATTCATTAATTCTAAATAATTTTATTTTGTGTATTGTTGCGATTCTAGAATTTTCTATTTCATAAAATTCATTAAATTTAAAAAAAATTATTCATAGTAACAAGCAATCAGCATATTTCTTATTTTGTTAACGAAAAACATAAAAAAAACGACGACAACAATAAAAAGTATAAATTTATCACCATCATTCCATAACGCAAGAGCTTTTTATTTCCATCGTTGTTGTTGTTTTTGTTGTTGTTCACTCGAATCGTTCTATATAGTATAATGCTCGTATAGAGCGCACATAGCTCGATTGCCCTTATGTTCAACGAAATAATAATCTAATTTTATTACATTTTCATTTTTACTTTTCATACGTTTTCAATTCAACATTTTCTTCTGTGTATTATTATATTATATTTTTCTACTGTGTAATAAATTTAAACCGCAGCTCTATACGACCTTCATCGAGTGGAAAATGGTTTTTATTTACTGGGATATATATATATATATATATATATATATATATATACAACTCCCGAGCTATATATTATGACTATATATAGGGACAGTAAAATAATTTAATCACTTGTATATAATTACAGTATACGATTGTCTCCAACCGTTGTTTGAACTATACATTTTTCATTAAAATGTAATTTTCTATATATTTTAATAATAAAATGAAAGAGTGTGCTTTTGACAAAAGCTAAAATTTGGATTACCATAAAAAAGGTGATCTGTATACGTAATATTAATAAAAACTGACTACAAATCACATACACAGCCAGCAATAATCCAGTGGAAATATTAAATTTTCCTTATGTGCATGTATGTATGTGTGTGTGTGTATGAATGTATATAGGAAAATACCAAATATAAATATTTTATTTTATTTTTTTTTCTCGAAGAAAGGATACTCATAATAATAACGGAACAAAAGGCTCTAATAAAAATATATTATGTACTTTGGCTTTCCTATATATATAATATATACATATCGGTATGTACGAGTGTATATTCGGAAAATCTCATTTTTTTTATTTTATTCTAGGTTATTACAATAATTTTGAAATATCAAGGGGTTTTCATTTTCATTTTATTATAATTTTATTTTCCTAGTTTCCCTATACTGTTGTGTGTATGTCGCCCAAGTATTTTCGAGAGAGTCGGTTCGAAATGTATAAACTCCTGTTTGGATTTTTCCAACTTCCCGAATAATTTCCAAAAAAGCAACAACAAAATAAAAAAAAATTATTATTATTGTTATAATTTCTTAGCGACCTTATTTTTTTATGATAATAAAAAACAAAATTCATTATTTAGCTATACGAATACAAACATAATTCTAAGAGAGAGATCAACAAGACGACAATGTCGACGAGAAACGAAATATTAGAAAGGAAATCACACAAGAATGTTGGAATAATAAATTTAATTTTTTTTTTGTTATTAAATAAATAATAAATTATGTATTTTCTATTTAATTAAAATTTTTATTTTGACAGCATTTTGGTTTATTATTTTTTATCGTATTGATTTGATTAAAATATTTTTGGTTTTGTGTTCGAATATATTTTATATAGTTCGTCTAATTTTAACCAGATGCGTACATATTTATACTGTCGAAGGCGAAATAAAATATAATTTTGGGACGAAACGTAACTATAAAGCAGTATGATTGTATATATAAATAAGTGCAACAATGTTTTTAACGTGTATGAAACGACTTGCTAACTGTCGCAATTGAATTATGGTCTGATTGATTGGTATTGGACGAAAAAATAATTATTCAAAGGCTATGATTTTTACCACCTTCATTTAAATAAAAATGAAACGCTTCAAATGGGGGGCTCTGACCAGTGGGGCAATTTAACTACAGGTATAGAGCTTGTTCGTAATAAGGCACATGCCAGAGTGTTTGCTGTAACTACTCCTTTACTGGAGTGTTAAGCAAAATCTGGAGTTATGATTGAGTACTCCTGTTTTACATAAATCACAATTGAAGGAGTTTTACTTGTGTCAGACTTATCTAGGTCAGATCAGAGATACCTCAGATAAATCAGAGATTAATGAATAAAATGATTATAGTAATAATATATATATATATATATATATATATATATATATATATATATATATATATATATATATATATATATGTATATATATATATGTATATATATATATATATATATATATATATATATATATATATATATATATATATATATATATATATATATAAATATATATAAATATATATATATATATATATATATATATATATATATATATATATATATATAGATATATATATATATATATATATATATATATATATATATATAAATAAATATATATATATATATATATATATATATATATATATATATATATATATATATATATATATATATATATATATATATATATTTATATATATATATATATATATATATATATACATATATATTTATATATATATATATATATATATATATATATATATATATATATATATATATATATATACATATATATATTTATATATATATATATATATACATATATATCTGTCAAGAAGTGGGTTTGTTCTGGCAACGGCAGTAGAGCGCATAGGTTTCGAGTAACGAGATCTCACCCAGAACCACCATTTGAGATAAACCCATCTACCATGTCACTTCTACTAGCAAAATGCATACGGTCTACGCAAATTTGCCCTATAGCCAGGGTTTTCTGCAGTGAAAGATAGAACTATAAAAATAAATTGGAAAATCTTGTCATTGCTTCAGATGTGTTTTGTATGTGAATTTACACAATCTATTCAGCCTCTTGATATTAAACTAAATAGTTGGATTTAGATATGATTGCTAAGGGCAAAATAAGGACACTCGTGAAAAATTGTATAAAAATTTAAATATCATTTTTAAATTTTAACTCAAAAACGTTGAAAGCTCTTACAAGATAAAAGTGAAAGCTGGAAAATAATAACCCAAAAGATTAAAAAGAAACGAAAGAAGTTGAGACATGAAGATGCTAGGATGAACATATTTTCTTATAGATCCTGTTAATGATGGATCTGTTTGCTTACACCATCTAAAAATTTCTTGTTTATTGAAGTTATTTTAAGACTGTTCCAGTCACCTGATGTCCTAAGTAAAGTATTAATATTAAATATAACTTTAAATTACAACAAGAGCATGAAAAATGCTATGATTAGTCAAAAATGTTTTTGATAGTATCGTTTAGGCGACGATACTAGATGTAACATTTATTTTAATTTCTAAAGCTCCAACTAAACAATTTTTTATAACACCACTTTCTTACATACACCATCCTATTATGACCCTACTCAAGGAGTAAATTTAACGAAAGCACATCGAAAATTAAATAAAACTGTTCGGAACTTAAAGCTTTTTTGGAAGCTTTTAAGTTCGTTTTGCTGTAAGTTAAATGCCGGAGAATTTTCAGATGCATTATATTCCTCGGAAGTTATGCATTATATTCCTCGGCAGTTCAGATGCATTATATTCCTCGGGAGTATGGAGAAGAACGTGAAGACTTCTTTTAAAAAGATACTAAATAAAAAAAATGAGATAATAAAAAAGAGATTGCAGCAAAAGAGGGGTAGTGCATGCTGACTTCATACATATTCACCGCTAGAAGAATCTATGATAAACATTTTAAGTTTGGACAGCATATTTCAAAAAAATTTACAGAAGTTTTGGGCTATCATCTGTTGTTGCAGATTTTGATATTTGTCACTTTATGTCACCGCAGGCGACCAAGGAAAATATACCGATTTTAAATTTAAAGTGTCTCGACAACTGTCACGGCAAATGAAACGATACGACTATGGGAATAAGGGTGCATTTACCACTTAACATACCAGTAATGCACAAACCTGCCCGATTCGAATATAATGAATGCTAGCCTATTACGATATTTCTAATAATTTCTAACAGTTGTCACAAAATAATGTAAATCGCTGACTTTAGAGAGTTTGAAGCTTCCAAAAAATCGAAGTCAAAGCAAAAAGTAAGAAGTCGTTACAAATTGTGCTATAAAGGAATTTCAAGTTGGCTTCCTAAGTAAACGCTTGTATTTAGATAGATTTCATATATTTCTCTATATTTCTATATTGACAATATTTTTATTCAATGCATCAAAGATGTCGCGCATAAACTCTACGAATTAGCTTCACGAGAAAATAATGATCCTTACCATTTTTGTCACGTAAAATTTCGACATTTACGATTCTGATGTATTCTTAATAGATGTGATAAAGTTCTTGTGATTAATTATTTGTGATTTAAATTTCTGTGATAAGTTATTGTGATATGTCAAACACCCGAAATTCTCCAAAAAAAACTTCATTTCTATTGCAGGTGTAAATAAATAAATTTTTGGAGACCGCGGTAAAATTTAATTTCACTTTGATCTGAGTACTAGGCTTAAGCTAGTAATTGTTCCGTAAAAAATGTATGCCTGAAATATTTATATATTTCATATAAGTTGTTTGTTCCTTAAATTAAGTAATTATAATTTTTTGTTCTTTTCATTAAGACAGTTTATAAGGAGATAAAAATACATGATAGGAGATAAATTATACGTAAAAACGTGTAGTTTACAAGATTACATTCTACATGTAAAAAATGATTTTATGTCAAAAAAAACTAACGCCATCTCTTATAAAATTTTTGTTTTAGAATAAAATTATTATTCAGGTTAGTTTCGAGAAAAAAAAATCACTCAGGTGAAGGTAAAAAAGTCTATTTCCAACTTATAACGTAGACCTACCGATTTTCCAAATACTCATTATCTATTTTAATGGTTATGACCAAACCGAGCGTTGAAAGATTTTTGAGATTTTAAAACAGATGGCACTGCGAATGGTGTTTTCATTGCTTTTTAAATATAATTTACGTTTTGTGTAATTTAAGCCTGATTTCCATTATGAAAAAAATACTGTCAGTTAAGTCAAAATAGGATAAAAATATATATGTTGGTTATGTGCGAGAAAAATAAAAAATATTTACAGTACAAAAAATCTTTTCAGTACTGCAAACATATTTTATGGAAAAAATGTATATGGATGTAAAATCGTTCCTATGCAGTGAAGTCATATTTAAAAGTGAAGTTCTTTCTTAAATATGAAGCCATTTTACAATAGTTTTTTTATGGTCTATTAATAGTTGTAGATCAAGTATTGTTGTTGATTCAAAGGTTTTGTTTGTTTATGTTTTCGAAAAAGCCTTATTTTAAAAGATTTGAAATTTATTGATTATGTTATAAGCATCTGTCAAATATATCCATTTAGATTTGCTATAAAAAAAGAGCAGAAAGTAAAAAACGGTCTCTGTCACTCTAATAGCATTTTTAATTTTTTTTCTCTCCTTTTGGTTTGTTCATTAAAAATACTGGAAATAGTCAGACTTTACGCTTTTTTTACATAATTTACATAAAAAATGAAAGAAACGTTTTCTACATGTAAAGTTCCAACTGTCCATTCCAGTGCATCTGTATGGTTTGGTAGAAATTATGGTTTATGTCTATCATATTCATGTCATAATTATTCGCATGAAAAGTCGATACAAACTGAAATATACAACAATTCAATATTATAACCCATGAAATCACTCAACAAAAATTCCATTTATATGTTAAACTAAACATATCCATTTACTACTCAACACATACCAATCCAAACCAAAAAAAAAAACATTAATTTTAATAATTCAATTTCTATCATCTGTATTTTTAACATTTCTACTATTAACACATATAACACTATAAAAACCATAAAATGATAACATGCCAAAATAGAGAACAATTTTCCAAAAAAAAAAAAAAAAAAATCCACTAAATACAATTCAATTTATTTTCATTTTCAAAATGAATATACATCAACACACATCTCTAGATACATATATGTACAATGTTGAGTACCATATACATATATACGAGAGTAGAAGTAGCTTCCATGTAAACGAGTACAGCAAAAATCTCAAATGGGAAAACTTTTTTTGCTGTGCATCATTTCGAAAAGCTCGAATAGAAAAAAAAACTTTTCAAACAGAAAGTTATTCCTTCTTGGAAAATCTAAATCTAAAAATACTTTTTACATGGAACATAAAAAAGTTATATTTTAGTGTTAAAATTGAAAATGGAAATTATATTATTTATTTATTTTATTTATATCTAAAATAATGTGAATAAATTTATAAATTTGTATTTATTTGGAATAGTTGAAAATTTGTCTGTCTGTCTATCAATCTACTTGTTTGTCTTATATATGTGTATGGAAAATATTATGTCGGAAAATAGTTTTATTTGTCTGTCTGCCTGTCTATCGTTCACATAGGTGTATGCATGCATATTATACATATATGTACATATATAGGATGAAGAATAGTTTTTAATAACAATTAAATATATGTAATTTGTTTAATCGTTTGTACTGTATTTTATTTAAAGTTTTATACTCTCATGAAACTATATATAAAATGTGTATCGAACCCGTCCTCATATCGACTCGATATATATTTTATATACTGCCTTATCTATGCATAAACAATTTCCATTGTTACTGTTATTAATTTTTATTAGATCCCGGGAATAAAATCAAATAACAGCCTATGATAGTTTTGTACATATAGCTACATGGTTTTTATTACACATCTATATAGATATACTGTGTTCGTTAATAATAAAAAAAAACTACTATATACTCACTATAAGCGGAGATATATAGGCATAAAAAGATGAAACAATAAAATTTCTCGAATTATTTCTAAGCTTATGATCCCTTAAAATAAACCAAAAACCCAAGAAATAAATAAAATATTGTCATTATTTTTATTATGTTATTTTTTGTTATAAGGAAATCGAAATGGAAACAACAGAAGAAAAAATATTAAATTAAATAAGAAAACAACATACATCTTTTTACTATACTACATATATATGTATATATATGTGTGTGTGTATAAAAATATGTATACAATAGAAGAAAATCCCAGCGTACAATAACATAATAAAAAGAAAAGAATGAATGGCGTCAACCTTTTCTGGCGCCATCATCATCGTCATAATAAAAATCAACTTTGCCGAAAGAAACTACTTGTTATTTTTTATACCATTCAATTTCGTCGAAAATAATATTTTAATTTATTGATCTTTAAGGTGTTTCTAATCACCGGGGCTACTGGCACAGACACACACATGAGATTAAGATCGACGAAAAAAAGCAACAAAATTAATATGTTTTTACTTTCGAAAAGTATAAAATGAAAATTAAATTAATTTTGTATAATTCAATTTTTTGTTCATATTTCTTAAGGTGAGAATATTTGATTTCAATTTTTCTTCTTAGTTTCATTTATTTTTTAAATTCAATTTTCTTATTTTATACAATTTAGTTTTTGGAACACAGAGAACAACAAAAAATTTATAATATAATTCAATTAAAAATTGAATAACGAATGGAAAAGTTTTTTGTTTTTTTTTTCTCGAAAGAAAATTGAAATTTTTGTTTTGTAATTTAATTTTCTAAAAAGAAAATTTAAAATGAAATGAAATAATAAATATTTAAAAATTATTATTATTTAACGTTTTAGTGTTGTTGTTTTATTTTTAATTTTTCATGGTACATATATACCTGCGTGGAAATCACGTGTCTCACGTTTTGATCGAAAGGTTTTTCTTTAAGCGTAATCGATGTTTTGTTAAGATTTCTTAGTAAATAGTAAACCAGATTAACAAGCCAATTATAATCAGATTTGTTTTCGAAGAGAAGCCCAATAAGCCATCTAACTATTATCGTTTGAATATTCACGTGCACGAGTCTCTGATTGTTTGATAACGCCATTCCCTCCGAGACGTTAACTCTCAATCCTGGAATAAGTTTTTTCGTTGGGAATAATGTCTCGTGAAAACTTTGATCTTTGTAAAGAGCCAATACGTTTCCTCTGATATTCTGACTGGCCTATTCGATTTCTCTCAATTAAGGGGTTTGAAATAAGTTTCGATAGAACCGTATTGGAATCAATCGTCTTCAGAACAACCTCTTTACAATACATCTTCTTTCGTTAAATCCCAGCTCTCAAAATTGCAGCCATTCTCGCCTGAAATGCAGTAAAGTATAACCAACAGGGATAGATACGACACCTCATGATTAAAGCATGAATAGCCCAGAAGAGCTTCATTGATTATCCAGCCTTTAAGTGACAGCAGACCCACATTGTTGCATTTCGCTTCAAAAACAGGTAATGAAACAGGTAAAACAGGAAATATTCCATTCTAACCAGATCGCCAGATACTTGACTTCCGAAGGGAGCGGGGTGGTATATGAGCTACAATTTTTAGCAGATTAAAGATTTCATAGGGTTTACTGAAAATCCTAACACAAGAGCAGGCTACAACTTATTTAATCGGTATTTACATGCGATCACATAATACATCCGTCCAGTATTATGGCGATGTCATAATCCTAAATCCACTCTGATGACGACTCTTTCGGTTGGGTCTCGACATGTCTTTCACCGATTGTTAAGTAATATTTGAATCCATCGAACGATTTTACGGAGCGCTGTTTCACTAGATTAAGCTTTCTGGTATCTGTGTTTTTTGAAATGTATGGGATTATCTATAGATAATCATAACTTTTTAGTATCTATAAACCAATGGCTCTAAACATTTAAGTACAAAAGAGGTAAAGCTTGATTAAATCTAAAATGTTCATCCTTCGGGGTGAACAATGCACAAATTTTTCTCCATGATATTCGACCATAGCCCAGTGCCCAATTAGCTCAGAAAAATACACAAGGTACCCTAAGATAATTTCCGGCCGTTCCTGAAGAATATTTGGAAATATCATGTCTTGACTTGGCCTTTGCCACCCAGTTCCATTTTCTGACGTTTTCATCTATTATAGTAGGATTTGCGCCTCCTGGGAAAATTAGTTTTCATTAGAACCTCTGATGCTTCCAAATTTGTACTCGTATGGATTCCATCAGGTTTTTCTAGAGTTCTGATAGTTCGTCAAACAACATCAGAATACCCTCTTAAGTTTAGTAGTCATAAGGTTATCCAGTTTCGCGCAGATATCTTCATATCTCTTTGTGAAGATTTGTACAAGTTCTTATTCT
>OZ010738.1:34297481-34442481 GCA_963932295.1 Tipula lateralis | reverse complement strand
AGACGATTCGAATTAAAATAATTATTAATATTTTTTTTTTATTCACTCCATAAATTTTTATTTGATTGCTTCAAATTTATTTGTATTTAATAGGCTACATAAAAAAGCGATTATTTATACAATAATTTGTATCGAGGTGATGGGGTCTGTTATGCTATACACTTATATGAATATCTTATTACAATGTTGGTTATATAATATATAGCATCTGAGTGATAGTATGTTCATGGTCTCTATTGGAGCACTAAACACCACTATTGCCAAATAAAATACAACAGTTAGCATACAGTTATGACCAAAAGTCATTCTTTTGAAGGCTTGACTATTTTTTAAATTCTTTCGAGAATTGAGCCCTCTTTTCCGTTCATAATGAAAATAATAGAGATTTCAATACAAGCTTCCCGGCTATCAATGCCTCCACTTATAGATGACAGTGAAAAATTTGAAATGTTAAATTTAAGTTGCATGTGTAGGGTGAAGCTTTATTCCTCATGATTTCCAAAAAAACTAAATTAGTTCACCAGATGGTGGATTCTTCTACATAAAACAGAGATAAAGATGAAATTTTCGGTTGATAATTGGAATCAAGTACTGAATTAGTTATGGTGAAATTTGACTTAATTATACCGTCGAGATATCTACAACTACAAAGTATCTAAAGGCGTATCGCGAGGATGTGTGGTTATTCACAATGACGTAGAAAACATCATAAATTACTTTTGAAGTACAGCAAGCTATACGACAATGGTTCAGCTCAAAGCGAATTCTCATTTTCGTAGTTAATCCAACTGGCGCGATATTTTTTCGAACCTGGTCTAAAATTTAGGCTCGATCTATCACTCTATCATACCTGATGTAATTTATAGTGATTAGAACCATTCGTATACTAAGCCTCGGGAGACACTTCAATTTTCTGTGAATCTAATCGTCAATTTGATTACATTTGATAAACCTCCTTGTTTCAAGGACTTTCTAGGTTCGGTCGAAAAGAATATACGTTTAAATGATAGTTTGACAATAAGCTCGGAAGTGGGTTGGTTTACAATGTAATACATTTATTATATTAATTATTAATACACAAACTTTGTGTAAACTGAGGCATGTGAGCTAATTTCTTTCAGCTTACGTCTTTATTCTAGCTTAAAAACGTTGTGAAAACGATGCCGTTCAGTTTTCTTTTAAGTGACCGGTTTGTAATTTAATCATCTATTTTGAATATTAATCGATTTTTCGACCGTTTCTAACCCAGAATCACATGAGTCTTGAAATATAATTTACGCTTAGATAACTATTGAGGTGCATCGAAACAAAGAGTCTGGTTCATTAATCTGGTTTATTGAAGAACCAGCCAACTTTACAACGTCCACTTCCAACAATTTGATTTGTTTGTACTTTCGTGCTGGCTGCCCCGAATAGTCATTTTACTATATATACAGAATGGAACTGAACGATTTAATAAAATGTTCAGTAATGGAATCCTGATTACTTTTTGTTGGTTTATTCATTTCAGATCAAACAAATCAAATAGTTTTATTTTTTGTCTGACCTGTATGCAATAATGTACTGATATGGAACAAAGGTGGATCGTTTTAATGACCCGCCTATCGGACATGATTTAGCACTTGAACTACAAAACCATTAGTTTTATAAACTTATTCACTTTTAATGTACAAAAATTCGAAGACTTTCGACCACAGCTTTGAGTTTTGATTCTATTTCTACTAAGTCTATAATAATTATTCAACATGCTTAACACTGTTCCCAGTCATTACTTTCTTCAAAACCCTTCAGAACCCAACGTTTTTGGTGTAGTCTTAATACTCATTGCTACTCATCGATCAACCAGCAAGAAATGATAAATTCTCATTTTACTACACCGAAAATTTTACAACGGTGGCAAAAAGCTTTACCCGAACGACGTCATTGGAAAACAATTGCCAATACGTAAATAAAACCGTTTGCAAGAGTAACGATTATGATTCTGATGGTTCGGTTACGGCATCATCTGCATCTGTGGACTGGGAATCGACTTAAAATCTCAGGATAGAGATCCAGACTTCTATTTATAATGTCCTAATTGGCAGTGGACATACTTAAAAATAAATCATTTGTCACCCTGGAAATGATTCAACAAGAATCGTTTGGAGAGGAATTATCTCTCTTCACCTGGAATAATCCAATAAACAAATGTTCGAGATTTTCGTACCCATTGTTCCTTAATTAGAACTAGGGCTTGCATTACCGAAAAACCAATTAACCGGTTAATCGGTTAGTTGCTAAAAAATTCATTACCAAAAAACCAGTAAATTAATTATTTTTACCGTTTTTTTCGAATTTATCGTTAAAAATAAAACAAATTTTCACTCGGTCAAAATCACCTAAAGCTAAAGGATTAGCAAATATTTATTATTAAAAGGGGAATGGGCTTTATCCAAGAACAGAACATCCGAAGCAAATTTTTAGAGAAAAAATTTAAAATGTTGTTGACTATTCGACCGACAAGTGTCGAATCGGAGCCCGCGTTTTCAGCAGCCGGTCGTATCTGCACCAAGTTGAGGTCGAGCTTAAGTGATAACACGTTAGGCACAATGTGTTTTTAAGGCGGCATTTTAATCAAAAACAAGAGTTGAAATGAAGTTTTAATTTTTTTTTCTAATTTACGTTTATACTTTTTTTTTATATATTATAATTTAATGAATTAATAAAATAAAAGAATAAATTAATAAAATTACTGAATGAATTTTATAAAACAAAATTTTACCAGTAATTAGTTTGAATAAAATATCAACTAACTAAAATACTCTCAAAATTACCAGTAAATTCCCGGTTTACCGGGTTTTTTGGTAAATTCGGTAAATACCAGAAAAAGTCGGTAAATTTGCAAGCCCTAATTAGAACCATATTATTCAGGTCTGAGAATATTTACATCATTTCAGTCTCACCTACTACAACCTCCGATTATTCTACCATCTATATATTTATCGGTTTTGCTGGCGCTTTTTCCATTATCGGCATTAACTACTGCGGTCTTTTTATATTTATTTTTAACCGTCATACAGAGTAAAAGGCCTACCACTGCCCATTTTTGGGGGGTTTAGAACTTACATCAACATTTTAGGAGCCTGGAAGCGCTTTGTTGCAATCAGATGCATCTTAAAACATAAAAGATTCAACATGCCACGAATATATTACCCTCCTAGTGAAGCAGTCGATTCCACGAATAATCGGGTCATGTAGAACGCCCCATTTATCATTGGAGTAATGCATCTGGTAATTCTTTGTATATGGTTGCCAAGCAAATGTGGTAATTTGTAAGGTTGCAGATCAGGTGTCTTACAATATAGTGGAATGAGTATTTCTATATATAGTTGGCTCAGTTCACTTGCAACCTATACTAAAAATGTATGTTATACTATTGTATTTTCACCAGTTGTAGCTTAATGGTTCAAAGAGATTCTCATCACGAGTTCCATTCTCACCGTTAACCAAAAAATTAAAATGCACCGAATCATTTAAAAAGCGATTGTGTGTAAAAGCATTCGTTGGACTAACCACCTACAATGTACACTAAAGTGACTTAACCTTCACCACTGCCCGATCCTTTATAACATCAGAACGCTTCTTTGTCCAACTGACTTTTTATATACAATAATTATACTAGAGTATTATACGTCATTTAGCTGAATTGAGTACGAGTTTTAAATATTTTGGAAGGTGCGAGTAGGCACCTTTCAGTGATTGAGGAAATGGTCTGAGAAATTAAAATTAAGAATTATTGGTGAAATGACCGCAACGTAGATGAAGTTTGAATCCGATATATTTCTCGATTGAGGGGCGATATGAAAAATATTGGGCCAATTATGAAAAGTAATTATTTACTCTGTAAAGGACTACATCCATGATCTGTGCAAAGTCACTATGTCATAAGTATATGGGGTAAATCCAAACAGCTTACTCAATTGAAGGTTTTTTCCAGAAATCGGACAACAAAGCTTTTTTTGTAAATATTGAAAGGTGTGTTGATATATCTCAACAGTTGTCAGTTTAACAAAATATCCAAATAATACCAATAAGATTTTTTGTGACATAATGTGTTCCACCTCCCTCACTTCAAACAAGTGCAATCCATGTTACGTAAAAACATTTTCTTCTGATTTAGATAAAAGCTTTTGTATTTGACAATAGAAAATAAATTATACCATAAGTATGTATATATACTATCTGCAGCCAATCAAAAGCATACTTTTGAGTATGTGGATATATGATTATCATATATGTACATATGTACATATGGTATATGAAATATAATATTAATGAAATTGTCCGTTAAAATCTTGTTGCTCTCGCATATCATATACACAACAAATTTTTTTTTTTTTCATCTTCATATTCGAGATATATGATATTGCAAAATATCAGATTGAAATGACATTTTAGTATTTGATATGAAATAAAACGAAATTTTATTTTATTATTAAGATATGTTTCATTTTTGTTGTAATTCCCGTGCAAAGTGCGGGATTCGATTCGATCGACTATATATAACGTCGAAATGGAGGAAAAAAAAGGAACGAGGAAGCACAACGAGGCAACAATAATAAACATAACAAATTGACATTCGATAGACGAAGGAATTTTACGTATATATATATATATATATATATATATATATATATATATATATATATATATATATATATATATATATATATATATATATATATGTGTACATTTATCGAGGATACACATACATATACATGTATGTATTTCTTTTCAATTTCTCTATGGGATTGAGATATCGTTATATACTATGTATGCAAGAGGATAAATGTGTATTTTTGAAATCTTATATATAATTTTTTTTTCTTGTATCAAAAAAAAATTACAACAAAGATTCGATTTGGGGATAAGAAAATTTAAAGAAACGATGGAATAAACGAAACATAAAAAATTAAATTCTCAGTGCTGATGGCACTTTATTGTTCCACAATCAAGTGTACGAGTGTATATATATATATATATATATATATATATATATATATATATATATATATAACGGGTGATTTTTTAAGAGCTTGAGAACTTTTTTTTAAAAAAAAACGCATAAAATTTGCAAAATCTCATCGGTTCTTTATTTGAAACGTTAGATTGGTCCATGACATTTACTTTTTGAAGATAATTTCATTTAAATGTTGACCGCGGCTGCGTCTTAGGTGGTCCATTCGGAAAGTCCAATTTTGGGCAACTTTTTCGAGCATTTCGGCCGGAATAGCCCGAATTTCTTCGGAAATGTTGTCTTCCAAAACTGGAATAGTTGCTGGCTTATTTCTGTAGACTTTAGACTTGACGTAGCCCCACAAAAAATAGTCTAAAGGCGTCAAATCGCATGATCTTGGTGGCCAACTTACCGGGCCATTTCTTGAGATGAATTGTTCTCCGAAGTTTTCCCTCAAAATGGCCATAGAATCGCGAGCTGTGTGGCATGTAGCGCCACCTTGTTGAAACCACATGTCAACTAAGTTCAATTCTTCCATTTTTGGCAACAAAAAGTTTGTTAGCATCGAACGATAGCGATCGCCATTCACCGTAACGTTGCGTCCAACAGCAATGATTCCACCAGCGTACAAACCACACCAAACAGTGCATTTTTCGGGATGCATGGGCAGTTCTTGAACGGCTTCTGGTTGCTCTTCACTCCAAATGCGGCAATTTTGCTTATTTACGTAGCCATTCAACCAGAAATGAGCCTCATCGCTGAACAAAATTTGTCGATAAAAAAGCGGATTTTCTGCCAACTTTTCTAGGGCCCATTCACTGAAAATTCGACGTTGTGGCAGATCGTTCGGCTTCAGTTATGAAATGTCAAAGCATACTGAGCATCTTTCTCTTTGACACCTTGTCTGAAATCCCGCGTGATCTGTCAAATACTAATGCATGAAAATCCTAACCACAAAAAAATCACCCTTTATATATATATATATATATATATATATATACATAAATATCTCAATATTTGGTTATTTTTATGTATGTGTAGAAGTATACATTGTAATCCTTTTATTTGTCTTAAACTTAATTCTTTTCTTTCTATATGGGTACAGTACGTACATCCTAGAATATATTAAACAAAAATTTCAAAATCATACATTTATCTATTTGTAACGAACGAACGATACGAAGATTCAGTTTCTTGGAACCATTACACATTTTATTTTGTGGACTACATACTATACAGGGTGGTTTAAACTGTAGTGCCTCATATTGGCCATTTCGCCAATTGGCATGGATTAAATCTGAAAACTTTACGTTAAAAATGAAACTATATCTAACTTTGTCCACTAAATGGTCTAAACTCATTAGCACCCTGTATTTATGAATATTTTTATTTCATTTAATTTTTTTACAAAAGTTAACTATTTACATACTTAATGATTTTGGTGATAAAGAAAAATGTTTGTTGTTTGTTGGACAGATGCATGTGTTTGGAGTTTGATAAAGGCAATGTCGAGTAAATATAAATCGAATCAATGAATATTTATGTGGTCGGATTTGTTATATCACTATCCATGTATTTGAGTATGTGATAGTGTACTCAAAAAAAATTGAATACCTGTGTAACGTATGAGCATATGATTATGTTCTTCACGAAGCAGTTTTCGTGTGGCTCTATGTCAATTTTGTTAGTACTTATTGCAAAATTTCAAGAAATTGTGAAGTTCCTTGACTACGAAGAAGCCCAGATTTAACAGCACTTAATTATTGTTTGTAGGCCTGCAGACGGATTGGCATTTGACCGATACTGGTTTTTATACATAAATGACATAGAACCCCCTTTCAATAGCAATGCAAAAGATTGACTAGGATGTAATGTCAATATTTCTTATTACTTTTGAAAAAAATGAATGTGTGCTTTAAAAGAAGCTTTTGAAAATTAGCATAGAGGTTATACATAATTTGGAAGAGTTGTATAAAGCCTTGACTAAGATATTAAGGAAAACAGAACGAGACGAAAACCTTGTCGAGTCCCGGGTTTTTGTTTTGATTTAAGTCCCGGGTAGCTTTATATATTGATTTTTTTGTAAGAGAACTTTGAGTGTCCAGCTTACAGATCTTCTAATGTATTAAGTAAATCAACTATCGGTGTAAATTAACAAATGTTGCATTCGGTGTGGAAGGTATACCCCAACAGAAGAGCAGAAATGAAAGAGATTTTTTTCCCTGTTTCCATCTGCTTTATATAGGTATGTAGCTTTGAAATGAGAAGATGATAATACTGTATAGGTGAGAACGGATGTCACAACGAGAAAATGCATTCAAAGTGGGCAAGGAATAGCTAAAAGGGAAAATACCTCGAGGTTGTCGAAACCTTAAGCTCAAACTTAATAAACAAAAACTTTCTGATAATTCAAGATGACCATGATTCAATTATTTTGAAAGTAAACCAATTTGAGTTGAATAAATGACAACTAATACAACCAAGATTCGATCATTTGATCAGTACTAAGAATAAATAAGGAAACCGTGTTCATCTCATAATCAATCATATCACTCTCTTGCCAAAGCGAAACGCATTTAAATTAGACGGAACCGAATGACCATTGACCACACTTAAAAATAATTTTGACAAACTACATCACACCATTAACTATCAGTCCATTGAACATTTGACATGGCAAATATGATCTTATTCAAACTTTTAGTCTTGTACTTACTAGAACACTGACTATTTAATTGTAGTATCCGTCCAACCTAATTAACCCTTGTCCAACGTTATAATCTTTCAACATTAACAGACGACATAAAGGTATACAGTAGTAAAACCTACATTTAAATACTTCCAATCCAGCTAAATTAGATTTTACATGAATGATAAAGATAGGTATTGACCGAAGTATTGCGGTCCGGTGCAATCTTTCAGACCTTTATACTTCGACCAACAGCCATAAAGAACCAGAATGGAGGCCTTTGTGTTAACATTGATGCACTAAAAAAATCCATCCTGAAGAAATTCTAGTATTTTGAATTAAAATGTCGAGAGAAGAGGTGAACTCAAATACACTGATCTGGTTTAATTCTAGTATTTATTTAGCAATTTTTGAACGAGCTTTGAGTTTCTTATAGAGGATTATTAGCTAGGATGCAGTTGCATTCCATGTTGGGCTAAATTTTAGAATTGTAGACTTAACAATTACGACATTTAAGGTAAGCAGATGGCGGTGATTACGGCCACCCTAATATCAGCCATCTCTCAGTTGGAATGTCTTCAGACAGAGCACTCGACGTCTCTCAAGGGAAACTGGGAGGAGCGGATTGGTTGAGAAAACGGAAGCATTTTTCGGTCATGAGGAACTACAGAGTGGATGAACTACCGAGGCTTGGTATAACTCTCCAATTGCTATAGGAAAGGGCAAATATGTAGAGGCCCATTCAAACACTTAAAACTGTGCTTAAAAAGCAGGCAGTAGCCTCTCATGTAGTGGAGCGAGGCAAGTCAGGCCAAAACTGGACTTGAAACAATCAAAAACGGATAGTGGGGATAATTACAGGACACTGCCTACTTGAAGAACATGCGAGGACGCTAGGTCTAGAAGCCAAATACTTTTACATTCTTTATGGACTGCCTCTCTGGCCTCGAAAACTGTAAGGTGCGAGACTTATCACACTGTTATGCAGTCTTTTGGTTTAGAAACCACCTGATAATCCTCGACAAATAAACGTTAGTGTATTCGCAATACTAGACGAATTCAATATACGTATAAAAGCTTCGCATGAAATTTCCTATCTGGAGGAAATTAAAGCAGAGAACAAACAACAACGAGACAAGTTCGTTAAAGATTTAAAACGTTTGCCAAGCGTTGTACAAACGAAGTATTACTGAGAAATCAGTAGAAATGGTTACTGAGCATTATTAATTGTTTATATGCTTTATGTGTTCTGACGTCCTTAGAAATAATTGCACAAGTGCCAAAACCCAAAAATAGATAAAAGCGGCATACTTGCAACCATGAATCAGTTTATAATTTTTGTACTGAGCTAAAGAAGCCTTTTGCAACTGCAAATGATTGAACAACGTTATGTGAAAAGGTTACATATACCATGTCTATATATTCACAGCCCAGGTGGCGCAGTGTGTAAAGCTGCGGTAAATAGAGCTGGAGGTACCAGGTTTGAATTTCATAAGGGCAGGATGCAAAAAGGAATTTTTCATCATCGATCGTTTGGGTGGTACGATCGGTGATGTGAACGAACACATCTGGACTTCTTGTTGAGTTTAGGCCGAATCCATAGGCCGTCTATAGGCTGACATGGAACTATACAATGCGCAGATGGTTCTACGTAAATCGGACCTATAGCCGTACATTCAAGACTCTGTAGTATTATAATGGACCTTCGCCGGTCTAAGTGTTCGATAGCAGCCACTCAAAAAAACTATTGTGTTTCCTACACCGGAAAAATCTTATCTGTTACTTCTAATGATGAAAAGCACATTTATCACAATAAAAACAATGAAAAATGTGTACCTCTTGGCAAAAAAAAATTGGCGCTGGCTGATATTTAGTATGAAACTATTCGGCAGGTGTAAACAGGACATAATTTCACCATTTTATGTACTTATAAAGCTGCAAATGCACAAAAAGTTCACGATAATCATGCAGGCCAAAATAAAAATTTTACTTTATTTATCTTTTGCGTATATAAGTAATTTTTTAAAAGTGGTTAAGATAAAACAAATAATACTAACATATCTCAAAACTAGTAAAATGGATATGGGGTGTTAACATGGAGTTTTACAAAATATATGAGAGTGCAATTGTTCCTAAAATCTCTATTATGACGGAAAATAACTCGACTGTCCAACTATTCGAAATATAGTTAATAAGGTTCACATGTCTGATCTAGACACCATCTTTGTATAACTTAGTAAGATACAATTTTACCAATATGTGGTAAAAAAATACTGTCGATTTTAGTATTATCACTATTGCACTTTATTCTTGTTATATTTTCCTGTTTGTAATTAAATGAAATTGAGGTTCAAAATCTTGTTATCATTTTCGACATTTTTGGCACTGAGCCCCAAAATCTTATAATAATTTTACATTATTTTATTGATCCCGTAGTTTGAACTTTCAAGTTGTAAAACTTTTTTTCATCTTCACACAGTTTGTCGCTCCACATCAATTTCATTCCGATACACACACTTGGAAAATACCATATATATGATTTATTATGCGAAACACTTTAAATTATTAATGTTTCGAAAAAGAAAATTCCAAACTTTTCAACTCAATTTATCTTCTTTCGTATATATAGTGCTTGCAATTTTGTTTTTGTAAACTTTTTATCTTCATTCGGTTGTAAAAAAAAAAAATTTGCTTCTCCCGTATAAATTACAATAAAGATTTTTGTGACAAAATAATCATTGTCACACATATTTTAACCATTCGAGAGTGATATATCATATATCTAGTCGAGAGTTCCTATTGATCCGTAAAATTATATTTAATAGAATCATCGTTAAGGAGAAATTATATTCCAGTGATAAGAGAGTATTCCATCGAACGAATATTTTATGTATGCAATGCTACAATAACATTAAAGTTTAAAGAAAATAAAATGAAAATTCAAACAAAACTTTTCCCGATTTTTTTTTTGTTTTTTCAATTTTTATTCAATCGTCTGTTAAAAATCTAATAATAAATCGACCATAAGAAAAATAAAATACACAGCGCGCATACAACTCTCTCAAAGATAAGCACCCATCTTCACCCACTTTTTTCTCAATCCTTATACACACACACACACACACACACCCATATTCGGGCTTTTCATTTCAGTTTTTTTAAACTTTAAAGTTTTGTCGTGGAATTTTTTTTTGTTTTGTAACGTAACATTGAAATAAAATGATGAAGTTTTTCTGTTGAGCTTTTATTTTTTTTTTTGGTTTTCTGTTGGTGCTCGGCATCGCATGAATAACGTACAAAAACAAAATGATGGGAATATAATAAGAAAGTTAAAAATAAAAAAAAAGAGGAAGATCTCGATTTTTTTTTTTAAATTTATCTCGAAAGGATGATGAATAAAATATGATAATAATATTAATAGTAATAATAATAATAATATTGTGGGTGGTATAATCTGTAATTGTTTTTTTTTTAGGAATTCGACCCCCTCTTGCATCATGTTCCCGTCTTATATTGTGCGGAGTCGTTTTATATACTTTAATGCAGACGAAAATAAAATGAAATAGAATTTTTATTGGTTTCGGTAGCTCTCTCATAGAAATCTGGATTTGGGTTTTCTTTTAATGCTTGAGTTTGCGGAGTTGGAATTAATTTTTTTTTTATTTTTTGGTTCTTAAAATTATTATAAATACGAAGTGAAAATGGAATATTATTTTTCTTTTTTAGTTTCAAGGATATATTTCTTCTGTTCAAATTCTCTCTGCAGAGACTATACATATATATAGGATGGAGGAATATCATTTTCAAGAATTTATATAAACCATGAGTATATATTATATCTTTACTTATATTATTATTATTATTTCAAGACAAGGGCATCTGGTTTATATACCATAATATAGTGAATTATTTTTACATTTTTGTCTGCATAATGTTAAATAATAATCTAGAATCGAATAGCATCTGGTTCAATTGATTTAAATAAACTTATATAATATATAGAACAATGTTCTCAATCTAATTAGTTTAAGTCGAAATGATTAAGATCACAAGTTGCTGGAATGGAAACCTTTGTTGTACTCAAACCTTAACATCTTATACTGGCTAAATAGTTGAAACATCTAGGGTCTCCCATTTATCATGATATTTTTATAGTTTTGTAAAAACTGTTGGTGCTGCTACCCAATAGTTGAAAAACAAATTTTGTAAAACTTTGGAACAACTATAAAGTTCATGATATTTTTATCTTTTCTTCAAAGTAATAATCATACTATTGAAAAATAGTTGCATGTTTGCCATGCAGACAAATTTCTGGATGCTATAGAAAACTATTCGTAGTTCAGATATACACAGGATTATTGGTAACGCACGATGTATTCCTTGCAACCCGTAAATAATTAAAAAAAAAAAATCTTAAAAAAGATAGGACAATTTGGTCATGAGTGACTTAAACTACTTAAACACGACATCTGGCGGACTGCCTTTCGTGATTTCTTTTGTGGAATGGCTGCAAGTCTGCAACTCGAAGAGAATATCAACGACGTTTCTCCGATCGCCGCGACTACCCCATGTAACTGTCTTGGGATCTACCTATAGTCGGATATTTGAAACCCAGCAACGTATACAAAAAGAGATCCTGACATTTTACTGACGATTCTAACACTTCGATTTTAGCACACCAGCTTGGTATATCTCATTGGAAGATATGGTTTATCGTTCACCACAGAAGATCTATCAATCAAGGCGGTTTAAATTTTGCCGCGTCATATGTTGAACGAAGATGATGGATGAGATATTTTTTTTCTCAATAACATTTTGTGGACAGATGAGTCAAAAAATTTTATAGTATTTGAATAGTATTTTTGAGAGAGGTTATTTACTTCGAGTGTTTTTGCTTGTATGTTGTAATTTGCTAGGTCGGTTTCGAAACTGATGATGCCATTAATAAAGGACTAGCGATCGAAACGTTGAAATCTATCCTGATTAGTTATCAGTGGTATACAAGACCGGATTTGATGTTCATCCTACTGTTGCGATTCGAATATGTACCATTCAGCCGTGACACGACAGTGCTAGCGAATTAATAAAACTTGACTCGAAATATCGATTTTATTATACGATTGATTGTGGCGTGATAATAATTGTATGTGTGAATTGTTTGAGTGACAAAACTGTTTCAACGTCACAGATTATGACGGGTTATTCCAAAATAATCTAAAAATTGAAATACATCAAATTCTAATGAATTTCGGTAAAACATTTGGTAGTTCAATTTGTTGCAGGTTATTCCTGCTACAACGTTCTGTAAGGAATAAGTTAAGCTACCAGTAATCGTATCTATATGTTTATATATATATATATATATATATATATATATATATATATATATATATATATATATATATATATATATATATATATATATATATATATATATATTTGCATCGGTAGAATGGTAGGTACTGGAATGACTTAAAATTTTTATAACTGTAGGCAATTTTGTGGCCGGTTGTAGCTTAATGGTTAAGAGAGTTTCTCAACACGCCGCGGTCTCGAGTTCGATTCTCGCCGTTGACCAAAATTTAACATGCCAACGGATGACATAAAATGCGAGTGTGTTTTAAAAAACATTCGTTAGGCTGACCACCTTCAATCGATAAAATGGGTTCGTAAGGTCTCAGATGAGACGCGGTAAGGGCCGTTTACGACCTCTAAGCCATAGATTATTTTATAGGCAAATTTCTCGAGCATTTGGTTAGAGATATTACTTCATTGCGTCTGTGGTGTGGTTAGATTTTATTTCTTGAAGTTTTACGTTCTGTGATGTGTTAGTGATTTCAGTAAGTTTAAACATAGTTAAATATGTTAGTTCGTTGATTTAATGTCAAAATTCGGGAAGCACCAATTCTGATGTGTTCTGACTGTTATATATCTGACAAATTATAAAGTAGTTGAAGTTGACGTATATACCTCTCGAACATATATGTTTAACGTAGGCTAACTGTCTGTTCTGGAAGTAAATTCTGTAGTCTCAAGATTCGTTAGATCTGTGAATCACAAACCTTCTAGTATTAAATTTTAAATCTATAACTTACGAACTATTTGGTGTACGATAGCCATCCACTTAAACCAATGTGTCAAACTGTATGAAGTAGAATAGTATAACCAAGCATATCGCACGCTTTGATAATAACAGCACACAAAGCAGCTACTATCAAAGAGTTGTTAATAGCCTCATGAAGTAGATCCAAGGTTTCATTATAGAAATATTAAACTGACAATCACATAAATAATTAAAGATATTAAGAAAATTTACCAAAGATTTACACGATCAAAAGCATGGATATTGGTCGATAATTTATAATCATCAAATGGTCAGCCCTTCTTGAAAAGATGAATGACAGTGGATCTACCAAATTTGAATCTTCCTATCGTCGGAAATGTGAAACAGGCAACATACGAAAAAGACATGCTGTCATTGTCAATCCTAACACTACGATCAATATTTTAGCACGCCAGCTTGGCATGTCTCGGCAAAAGGTTTGGTCTGTCATTCATCTATCAAGGCGCACCCGTAGAAATTTCAACCTGTACATACATTCAATAAGGGAAATCCATCAAGGTGGTTAGAATTTTTCCGTTTCATGTTGAATAGGAATGATGACAGAGATAATTTTCTCAATACTGGTCAGAAAAGCTTAGGCTTTTTATAGCTAAAACTGGGGTTGTACGCAAATAATCTTAAAATTCAAATATCTCAAAATCGACTACATTTCGGAAGAACAATTGGTGGCTCAATTTATCGCATTTTCACACTACTACAACATCCTGCAAGGAATATTTCGAGTTTACAGAGACTTTATCGGTAGAGTGGGAGGAGACGGTAGTATGTTGTGAGATTTTAGACTTTATGTCTTAAAATTTTCTCGTCTGGGCAGTGTAAGTTAAAACATGATGACTAAACTTGACAGTTGGTTATAATATCAAAACTTTTGATTACAGACAATAATTGGCTAAAACTAGCGAAAATACATGTACGAGATACGCTTTGAAGATAGTAGTTGCTTTATATGTTGATATTATCAATGGCCTCATGGAAGTGGTCCATTAGTAGGTATTTTGTCCCATGATCAGTTTGAATACTAAACTAAACTTGTTAAGAAATTCTACCAAAGATTTATACGGTCGAAGACATAGATATTGGTCGATATTTTGTAATCTTTAAACGATCCACCTTCTTGACAAGACGTGCAAACGTTAAGTGAGTGAAGAAAACACACTCAGAAATACTTAAATACTAAGACCTATGATGAAACCAGCACTAAGTATAAGGTCGTTCACAAACAAAAAAATTTAGAACTCCGACTATATAGAAGGTTGTATTGAAAAAAACATCGAAAAGTACGGATTCGAAAGTATTGGAGGAGCTGCAATTAGGCGAAATTTAAGTTCTAGATGTTATTAGTTAGATTCTTCAGTCCAACAAAATCGTTTATTATTTTGCAAAATGTCTAAAATTGGTGCAGTAAGAGTAACAAAATTTGGAATAAACCTACGGTACCAACCCGCCATTACTATAAGAATCAGCGAACTCCTTTAACAGACTTCGGAATAGAGTAATCTAAAATCCCTTGTATACTTTATCGGGATCAGTTCTCAGTCCACCTTCTGATATGATCTAACCGAGATGTCTCATAGTTGTTTGTATAGGAAATAAGATTTATCCAAATTTATAGTGAGATCTGCTTTATTTATTGTTTCATAATAGAGGCCAAACGGCATTAAAATATAAATTGAAAATGTCGCCGGGAAGAAATAGAAAACACTGTTTTCTCCTTAGGTGTTTCTTGAGATTTGCCAAAAGGCGTCAGACAAATTCGATTACACCTATAATATAATCATCCGGTCTAGTCCTTTATCCAGTTTTGACTGGATAAATGGTGATACCGGGTCAGAATCATAAATAATTTCAGAACTGTAACTAACTCTATGGAATTTATATCGGAAAGGTATGATGACTTTCTACAATTTTCTTAGATACTGTTTCCACACACGTATTTACTACTGGTGTGATGTTAAAAGCTCGCCAAAAATCAATACCGAGTATCAAGGAATTTGTTATAGACGGCATGAATAGAGTCGGCATAACCAGGGGATTTTATAAGTATGGATATGGAACGTTTAAATATCGTTTCGTTGCGTACTTATCACGCTGTCATAATAGTGGACTTGACATTCGCACCTAGACCAAAAAAAAATGTAGAATGAAGTAACGATGCATTCGGAGTCTGGATATTAATGGGAATGGTCTGACTCCCAGTTGTGGCAGTTCCAACACTTCGGAGTATATTTAGGTTTGGAATTCGTCGGAGTATTAGTTTGTACGGCCAATATTTCACTTTCCTCAGTTCGTGTAACCAAAGGTTTCTTTTCAACAGCTTGAACTCAAGAAGAACAACTAATGACTCGATCATTACTTTTCACATTGGTTGACTTAAGGATTGTAGGATCTATTAAATTTTAGATTTTTTACATCCAAATTTTATTTTAGATACTCAACTTTCTTGCAATAAGTTCTGAGTTGATCAATTGAGGTTATATCCACTATTGGATAAAATGCTCTCAAATTGCGTCTAATTGGTTTTACTTTTTCTGTTTCGGGGTTTGGTTGAATTAAATTTGGAAATCATTTGTCATATGAGGCCAAGTACATGGAATAGTTTTCATCTCAACCCTGTACTCGTTGAGAAATCTTTTGCATAGACCAATACTCATGATCAGCCAAGATATAGGTAGTCCTTAAAGATCGAACTAACTTACTTCAACTAGAAAATGACACGTTTAAAGGGTCGGTGGTCGGGTTGGTGGTCGTCAAACAGATCTCAGTCAGTATCTGCCTCTATACATGTCTGTCATTGATTTGATTTCAGAGAGTGTCAACTAATGAGGGCATATAAGGTTAACAACTATTTCGTTGTTTTAGAAGATTGTATATATAATCAGAGACGATGTATTGACAAAATTACTTAACATATATTCCCTTATGTAACATCATTAGTCTCATGGTAATCAGTCTAATATTGATACATAAATTTAACGACGTATTTTGAGCCACGAATTTTATGATTTTAGTCAGCATATATCATAAAAAATAATAATCCTTAATTCAATGAAAATCATTCATAAATTATGTCAAATCACAGATTACAGTCATATTTATACTCGTATTTAATAAAAAGATCATTCACATATGTTATATGACATACATGTAATATTGTATGATATGATTGAAAAATAGAGTAATATATGAGTCACCTGTTTCCACAATATGTGTGTATATCATAAAAATATATTTTTTTTGTCTTAATATACCGAAAAATAACACATTTCACCTGAAAGTATACAATGGAGCCAAGTGACATTTTTGTGTCTTGTTTCGTAAGCGATTTTCCATACGGGTGAGCTTTTATATATATAAACCCCATATAGACTTACCTCTATGTCGATTAGTTTGTTTGTCAAACATTAACATGGCGTCTTCTATCTGTAATTATACAAAAATAAAAATGATTCCGATTAGTATACAAAACTATATCACATATCTATAATGAGTTCATGATGAAGTCGAATGAATTTGTATGTTTTTTCGGGTTTAAATCATATAATTAGACAATTTTTTTGGTTTTATCGTGTTGTAAACACTTCCCACCCAATTAAGACATACATGTTTATACATATATAATATATTATATATATGATAAAATACAATAATAAATTAACATCAACAAAATAATCGTGAGTCTCCTTTTTTTTGTGTTGTTTGAGGGTCGTTCATATTTTAAGGCACAGTAACTTTTTCGAGCAATTTTTATCATGATCATCATGAAAGTGACACACTTTACGGAATCATGACACAAAATAAACATTAACTATATTTCTTATATACATATATATTTATTCTAAATTTATTTTGCGTGATTTAGGCTAACAATATAACTTCAATTTATTATTTAAAAAAAAAAACAGGCAACAGTATTTTTTTCTGTATACTCAAACAGAACAGCATGATGGCAATGTATACATACAAACATCAAAAAAATAAACTAAAAACGAACAAGACCACGCACCAAATGTAATCATTTTTCATTTTGTAAAACAAAAAAAAAATATCAACGAAAAGAAAATGGGGAAAAGCGTATACAGAAAAGCTCTGAAAATAGAAATCCTTGAATTTATTTTATTATTTTTTGTTTTTCAGTTGATAAGAAAATTTTTGGTGTGCTCGTTTCCCTCAATTATGTGAGCTAAGCTACAATATGTCCGGGATAACTCAGTTTTAGTACTCATTTAGTACTAAAAAGTTACGTTTATTTGTAAAGCTTTCCGAGCTTTTACTCCTAGTAGACCATATAAGAAGTTGGACTGAAACAAAACGTAGCTACCAGGTCTGAATTTATAGTCAGGATTTTAGTACAAATTTTTAGTACTAGTGTCTACACCTAAACTATATTATAATTTCAATGTTGAGTCTAAACGTAAACGAAGTTGGTCTCAATAAATTACTATGAATAACAAAATCAGGAAGAAGACAACAATCAACACTTGGAATGAATGCGTCCTCTACAGGTGCTTTTAAATAAATTCCTCCGAAATAATAAAACTCTTCTGGCCAAATAAATAAAATTAAGAGCAAACCAAACAGACATCTAAACTGAAATCAGAAAACGCAAAGAAAAGAGAAAGGAAAGTGGGAGGGCCAACAATGACCTGGAACAGAACGGTACCAACCAAAACAAAGTACTAGGTAGCACATAGAGTCAGATTGTTCAGTCAGGGGTCACCCTATATGCACGTTAATTGGTGAAAAAAGGTGAAAAAGATTATTATGTTACAAGAGATGGAATATGTTTTAGCTATGAGAAGTTTGCATCCCCAGTGATTCAATTAATTCAGGTCTTAGAGCATTTTAACGGGTTTTCCATTTGGAACTTGACCACTTTCAACTTTCATTGTGAACGCACCTTTAAATAAATAATGAAACTGTTAGTGTCAAAATATTAAGGAAATATAACATTTGCATCATGTTGAAGTACACGAATGAAGGCCGAGCCAGAGAGACAAAGTGCTGAAAATATTGCTGCCGTTCAAGCATTCATCGTTAACGAACTAATACAGTCGATTTAATGGCGTTCTCGAGAAACGGACATCGCTCAAACCGCTCTATGATGAATTTTGCAAAAGGCCGGCACCCTTACAAGATCCAGTTCACACAAGAATTACAGCCACTCGATTATTTTAGCGGCGTACGTTTTCGGATTAGGCTCTGGAAATGATAGAAGAAGATGACGAATTTTATATTTTGTGATAAAGTGCAATTTTTACTAAACGAACTCGTCAAAAAATAGAATTTGCGCGATTCGTTAGGTGAAAAAGCTCATGTGCTTTAAAACATTGAACTGTTTTTTTTTCGTTGATGAAAATTACTGTCACAGTTCAGTCAATGGAGATCATTACAGATACATGTTGCAACGTTCTTTCTTTCGTAAATAGTATGAGCTAGGTATTAATGAAATGTGGTGTCAACAAGACGGTGCGACATGCTACACAGCGGGTCTAACAATCGACTTACTGAAATCTAAATTCGATGAACGTGTTATACCCAGAAATGGTCCTGTTGTTTGGCCGCGTAGATCGTATGACCAGTAGACTTTTTATGGGGCTAGGTTATGGGGATACAGATAGTTTCCCTCGAAATGTGTGGCCGAGTCAACGAAAATTAGGTAAATAAATGTTTTGACTGTTTGAAGAACATCTGGCCATTAATAAAATGTCTAGGTATCTGAAATGGTTTGCGGTTTATTCAAAACAAAATTTTTCAAGTCTTTATTAGACCACCTCTTGATTACAAACTCATTTGTTAAAGTAACATGTCATCTAGTGAAGGTAATTATTTTCAGTACCGTGCAGTATTCTTTAGAAGATAGACTCAAACTATACCAGTTTTAGTCGTAAATAAATTTTGTTGTTACTTAAGACGTTGCACTTGGACCCAACAGCTGGTATTACAATAGTTTAATCCAGTATCCTCCTTTATTCTAAGATATTTGGCTAGAGGTGTGCTGTTTAGAAACTGTGCGTACTTATTATTTATTAAATATGGGTGCAACCCTTAGAGGTTCCGCACTCAATACCACAGAGGGCCCATGGTGCAAACCTTGGATTCCATCAAAGCGCACAGATGCGCTCTGCAACCTAAGCAAACTGGAGCAGTTTGGACCAGGGCAGAGAAGACAGTAAATTTACAGAAATATTCCTGAAGTTGAACACAAGGGATCTCATGTGATCGAAAGCCGGACAGCTTCTGATAAAGTGTAAGTTATCATCAACATCTTCAAGACAATCGTCACATACGGCATCACTGGCAAGTTCCATGCGATGAAAGTGGCTTTTGAAACGGCCATGGCCAGTAAGTATAGAAACCAACTTCCTCAAGTTGTCCTTATTCAATGAAAGAACGTAATTGGTTAACTTCGGGTTAGGCCCTTTGACAAAGTATTTCGCCTTGCGACAAGTTGGTGTGGCTGACCACGTAAGCTTTAGATTCGATAGGGCAGCGGTTTTAATTGTATTCTTCACTATGTGAAGAGGTAGAGGAGCAGCTGGTTCAGGACCCACAAAATGTAAGCGAGGACCAGTTTAAGCCAAGCAATCTGCAATTTCGTTGCCTCAATGTCACAATGGGCTGGAACCCACATGACCGTTATCTTGTTGCTACAACCAAGGAGGTTCAGAAATTTCTTACTATCCCCTACCAGTTTAGAGCTGGTTAGAGGATTGTTCAAGGAGTTAAGTACAGTTTTACTGTCCGTACAAAATATAATCTGTTTGCCGTTGGCAGCGAGACTTAGAGCTGAAATTACGCAGTGAGTAATCGCAATTAATTCCGCTTGATGAATAGTACAGTAGATTCCCAAACTACCTGAGTATCTCAAATCACGCGATGGACAGTAGTAACCAAAGCTAGTGCCCTGTTCGGAGACAGAGCCATCTGAAAAGAATACAAGTGATTCGGACAACTGTTTGAACAAGTCTGGCGAAAACCACATATCTCTTGATGGACACAACACCTCAAAAGATGTGTGGAAATTAAATACAGCCACGCCCCAACACTCCTCAAGCGAGAGGCAGCCAAACCAGCTGAACCTATAATGAAGGAATGTAACTGGGGTAGGGATAGAATAGGGATAGAGTTCCATAGCTAGGGATAGAGTTCCATAGCTAGTAGCGGAGTTGAAGCCATGGCTCCTGTTACAGCTCGACAAGCTAAATTTTGCAAACAATTAAGTTTCCCAATTGAAGATTTAACTTTAACCACGGGCCACCAAACAACGAATGCATAAGTTAGCATCGGGAGAACTAGTGATTTGTAGATAACGTATATTATTTTGGGAGATAAACCCCAAGAATTACCAAAAGCTCTACGGCATTGCCAAAAATCGCAGTGGCTTTTTGTTGTTTAAAATCCAGATGATACTTCCAAGAAAGTTTATTATCCAGGAAAACTCCAAGGTGTTTGACGTAGACTGAGCTATTAACCTTACATCCAAAAAGTGATGGTACAGAGAAAGCTACAGTATTCCTACGCCTAGTAAAAATAACCAAGTCGGTTTTAGACGAGTTCTCATGAAGACCCTTATTGATACACCACTCACCACTGTTCTATAATGAGAAGAGCGTGTTGAGTTAAATCTGATAAGACATTCAGATGCTTGCCTGAAACTGTCAGAACCAGATCGTCAACATAACTTTGAGCGATAAAACCGGACTCTCCAAGAATAACAAAGTGCGTTCTTAATGATCGTACAAAATTTTAAATGCTAAAGAACTCTAAGTGGTAAATAGTTATGAGAAGTCGATGAAGATCGTGTCTTTATAAATCAAACCATCCCCAATAGGCGACGATACACCACTATTAGCAACTGACTCATTTACAAAAAAATTATGTACCCATTTTAAACCATAGAATGCTAACCCCGTTGACGATGTTTACCAGCTGCCTGGTACATGATGAAAAGAAAGACAGCAAATAATAATTTTGCAAAAACGCCAGGTTCGTTTGCCATGTCGAATTCGATTGAAACCCATGTTAAAGTTATTTTTAAACAACTGCCCAAATGAAACAAACATTGGTTGTTTGGTGTGTAATTCGGTACCAAGGGTAATGTGGAGGATGCATCAAAGCCTACCAAAATATTGACTCTACCGTCCAATGATGATGTACTATTTTTGCCCCACCTTGATGGAATAAACGTGAATATCGTCCAAGACATCATTGCTAAATACCGTAGAAATGTCCTTATTGGAAAATGCATGTTGTCTCAATCTCAATTGAACAACCCTTAACAAAATTTATTGTATATCCGTGAAATTTCTGTTCGCCCTCTGTGCCAAATTCAGCTTAAATATGACAATTTTTAAAAGAAAACCATTGAGTAATGTTAATTTCCGTTTATCAATTAATAAGATTGGGGCCATAGTGATGCCTTGAAATGGAAAATATCTTTATATACAGAAAACAATCACAGCAATGTATGTACATTTACATTTTATGTTTAAAGTTTGGTCGGTAGAGAACACTCCCCCATTAAAAGCTTCTTGAAGTTGGTTACTGTCAAGTTCCTTTGACCATTTAAATTTGGTTATGCGTTAACTAAAATTCAGTTAGTTAGCGCATAACCACCTTAAGATCTTCCAATAAGCAAAGATTATAATTTATGTTCATCATTAAATAAATCGCTGTAGCGTGTGCTCTTATACCAAAATCCACATGCGTTTCGAAATCCCAAGTTAAATTAAAACATTTCAAACAAAAAACCAACAGCAACAAAAAATTATTCTAAATCCAAAAGTTTCTTTTCACATCTTATACAGCTTACGATCTTGCACACACACACATACACATTCAGACAAACAAAAAATGTTTATTTTTTACCTAATTTATTATATAAAATCAGCAACAATTAGGCCGGAAACAAAATGATATAGATATATAGTTCATACTCATTTGAATTCATCTTCACGAGAAAAGCGAAAAGTTTTTTTTTTGTTTCGGAAAACTGAGCTAGAAATGGAATAAAACACTCGTACCAACAAAAAAAATTTTATTTATTATCGTCAAAAGTTTTCCTCCTTGTAGGAAAACAAACATAAATAATATAATTTCTTTGTTACTTCACAACAGTTATTTTTGTTGCTGCTACACATTTTCTGGAAATTACACAAGACAAAAAATAACACACACACACACAAAGTAGATTTAAGGATAACACACATCCACATCCTCAACAACACAACAAAAAATGATACACACATACATATATAAATGATATCACAATCGTTGTTTTATTTATTTTTTTTTTATTTCAACTAAAACAAAAGTAATGTTTTTTGTGTGTGAAAAGAAAATGAAAATCGAGAAGAAAAAACAAGAAAAAGGATGTTCCCGCGAGGGCTATCGAATGTGTGCTACGCACTTAAAACATACAACAAAAAAAAATTTTCTTATTTTTTGTTGTTGGTGTTTTGTTTTCGAAAAGTATAAGATGTGAAATAAAAGAAATACATACGCTTGAGGATTCTACTATCAATAGCACTCCGGAGACCCAACTCATACTTCCCTAATTTAACATTTAATACTTCAATATCAGTTTTTATTGGAAATTAATGTTTTCTTTGATTATACTTGTCGTTCCATGTCCGCATGTAATGAAGTAAAATGCCATTCCATTTGGCTTTCTATATACTCGTTGCTGTACCTCGCTATCTGTGCGCCGTTCATTATGTTTTATTTTTGGAGGTATTTGTACATCATTATCTTTTTCACTCCTTTTTTGTCTAGTACAATCTTGAATCGTTATGATGTAGTTTGATTATCATGTTCAAGCTTTTAAGATAAATAAATCGTGTACAGATTCGTTAAAACTTGGTATTTCGTCTTAACACCAAGATATATCCTCCTGCGGTGATCACAATTTGTTTCATTTCTGATTTGTTTTGTTTAAATTTTGTTTTATTATCGATTGTTTTAGGCCAGATCTTTTACTTTTTTACTTACAGGAGCTTTGCGTCCCATTACGTTTGAAGTTACACTCTGAGTCCACCAATGGTACGTAATGCATGGTTGAAAATAATTGGCAGTAAAGTTTTGTTCGGTATATGCTTAGTTACTATTAACAGCATCTTGGAGTTCTATCGGAGTGAAATACGGGTCACCTTGACTCAAAAATCTTGACCTTCTACTGCGGAAAGAGAAAAAGAGTTTAAAGTTCTTGGTACGTTTATCTCGAGAAGTCGTTGAAAATTGCAAACAATTCCATTCAACGAATGCTCAGCACTATGATTGGTGTAGTTTACACCTTCCATGATTAAAAGGGAACAAAATGGTTTCTCACCATCCTTAGAAGGTCTTTGAAGCACAAATATAAGAAACAAGCGTACGTATTCAGATTTTTTCAAAACAGTCCGAATAGAATGGAAAACTTTCGAGAATCTTTTCACAAAGTCAAGAATAGAATTAATCTTAGACCAATCTTAGATTTACGTTAGAAAATGCAAGTTAGACATAAACGAGATAGTGAACCTTTTGTAAAGTTTTGTAGGAAATAGTAGATATTCAAGGCTATATACGAGATCAAGTGAACTTCATTCCTATATTCAACGATAACTGATGAGCCAAGCGCCACGAAGAGATATTGATGCGGCACCAGATTGAAAATCGTCGCATCTTCAGAATATTTTGATTTAACTGGCATAAATGAGAATCTGTGCACTGTTAAACTCTATTCACGCCCTACACGCTACCAAGCATTTGATGGAAGCACTTTACGTTTTTGGTCTGTATTTGGATGTCTAGTTTCTTCACCTGACATAATATATGGAGTCAAAATACAGACTCAGATCTTTTCTGATGCCAGTCAAAACGGTTGGGGAAGCTAAATACCTCACTGAAAGATGGTAATTTATTATGGAAGCTTAAAATGAAACGATCTTCAACAATCATAGGTTAAGTATCTATTGAGACTCGATCATAAAGAAAACATTCTATCGGAGCCTTTCTATCTGTTATTAGACAACAACCTGCCACAATTTGCCCAGTAAAATTTAAACGCTTTACCATACTCAATTGAGAGGCAAATAAAGGAGGTAGGGTTCGGAATATATTATATAATGTATCACTCAACACCAGCTTATCACATCGCTAATCGTAATCAGATCAACGGTTATAGTTGTAGTGGGTGCACCCAAAGTGGGGCAGTGCAGGGAACTTTTTGTGAAAATCAAAAAACAAAAAAATTCTGAAAGCGATTATTAAATGTCCTTGATAAGTGAAAATCAAACGCTTAACTACTCTCATTAAAAATAGGTGATGGATGAAAAATGTTGACCCAAAATCCTTGAACTTCTACGGCAAAAAGATAAACAAGGTTTAAAGATCTTGTAATGTAGATATGGAGAAGGAGTATACATACTTAACAACTGAAGAATGTTATCATGCCAATTTAAGACATTCAACGAATGCTAAGTACTATGACATACAATGGCACATCACTATACATTAAAAAAGTCTCTGAAAGCCAAACATAGAAAACCAGCGAATATCAACTTTTTCCAATGCAGTCCGAATATAATGTACCAATGATGACGGTTCTCCATGTTAGTTACCTAGAGATCATGGAAAACGTCCGAGAATTTTATAAGTAGAAGTACATAATAAGTCTTAGAGATAATTCTGAAAATTAGATTATAAACAGAAAAGTGAGACGTAAATGTTATACTCAGATTATCATGTGTCGTGAATCTGTGTAGTTATCTAGAACATATTAGATATTCGAGACTATACGGGATCAAGTGAATTACATTCCTTTACATTTAGCTATATTTTTATTTCATCGGCATAAATGAGAATCTCAGGTTTTTTCAACAGTTTAAAACTCCCTTACATCCTTGCAGTACACGTTTTTGCTAACAGTAAAAACCTCTTGAAAGTTAAAACTATCCGAAGAAGCACATGCAATCAAATTTGTCAGATTTGAACCACCTTTTCAAAAAGTTTCGCAATAACAAAAAAAAAATGGAAATACCTCCCAAAATTTCCAGTGTTACATTTAGAGCCAGATTTATAAACCGGCTTGATAATTGATGAATTCTCTATGGTAGGCAAGTATAGACTTGACAGTGTTTTACTAAGCAGAATAGTAACTAGGCTTGAGATTCCATTAGTGGTTAGTTTGATATAATCGGACGGATACAATCAGAACCAACACTCTGGTTAAGGTTTACTGTAATAGTCTTTGCACTGAACACTCTCAAAAAGTCGGCAAAACGGACACAAGCTTTCTGATGCCCATCACACTATCGGCTATTGGAGGATATCGACTTTATTAAGGTTTTAAGTGACGAAACTCGGCTGTTGTTAGAATCAATATTTAAAATATAATACTGTACAAGAAACGATTCATGACTATTCCCATTTGGGAACAATTTATACTTCTAAGCGCACATTCAGTTACATTCAGGTTTGTCACAATATTTAGAAACAAACTTTTCAATATCGATGTGAATACGAATCTTGGCTAGTTAGATATCAGAATCACACATTGTAAGGTTCTAGATGCCTCAGGATCATCAACGGGAGTACAATTCAGAAACAGTACCTTAATTTTATGTAGAGGGTGAAATTTATTTTTGAAAACCAAGATATTTTCACATCGAGACCGTTACTTCAAGATTTTATGGCAAAATTGTTCATGGATTTGATACAATGTTGCATTGAGACGGAGACCCCGATCACAATATATTTGTCATCCAAATATAGACGCATATCTTTCCTATAAGCTATAAATGATGGTGGAAAGTACTCCTCGCTCTTAAAATAGACAATAATTGGTGACATTATGATAATTAAAAGCCAATGCTGACAGAGTCGAATAGTTCGTAAAACGATGAATCAGAACTAACTCTAGTATCAACTCTAGACAGATATAAACATTTATTGTCATATACACAAAATTGGGGTGTCCAGCACCCACATCTCCAGTAGGTGTAATTGAAATATTGTTTAGCATATCATGAAAGCTATGGTATTATGACCATATAGGCCAATTCGGGCAATATTTTCAAGGGAAGGTTCAGAATAAATATTATATAGATCAAACCATTAGTTATTTTAAGACCTTGCTGGGAAAAGCATATATCTGTTGTAAAAATAAACAATTTTAGCACCATCCAAAAATTCAGCCCACATCGGAAAAGGACTAACTGCAAGTCAAGTTGCGATAAACAAGATGTAAAACAATGAAACAAATTGACTTGTTTCGATCAAAAGACCAAAGATAATATAACTCTTCCATCAATATAAAATACCTTAGGGCTAATCATATCACTATTATGTTGGTATATAGACTTGGTTTATATAGAAAACACCTTCTGTTCTATTCTATTAAACAATCCAGAACGATTTCGGAATAAAAATTCCAAATATTTTCCGTTCATCATCTCAATTTGTTTGATTATATATGCTTGCATGTACATATACGTATAAAGACATCCTGAATCTACCTGATATGTATAGGTGTGTTCATTTCCCCATACTCTATACTCGTAGCTATATATACTCGAAGAAAGAATTCAACGAATATTGAACGGAAAATCTATAAAAATATTTAAGATACCGAACAGAATACAAAATCACTTGAATATGTTTTTTATTTAATTTATTTATTCGTACGTACGAGTATGTATCAATTATTTAATGTATTCAGGGTGTGATAAATCATTTGATTAACCTTTTACAGTGGAGTCCTATATCAACAATTATACATATTGTAACGAATATGCCGTTATCAGTGCAGTAAAGGTCTTAGAAGTCAATGGTCGAGTGGTTATATTTTTTTGGACGGCTTGTATAGGCCATTGTTTGCCCGTACCGTGTCAAAAATCTGAATCCATCGTTTTTGATCACGCGAGCCAGCCCTTCATACTGTTGCAAGCAATTAGACGACAGATCGCTCTCTACGCAGTGGCGTCAACGTTGCCGAGAGAGACCTCTTCGATTACAGAAAGGCGGCTCTCCTTTCAAAGACGGCTTTAGTATACGATTCGGACCAGCACACAGAACGTGACCGAGCCAGCGTACTCACTGTACAATTTCAGCTTATCCGTATTTGTAAGTAGAAGTCATAGACACTTCTACTGAGCCACATGGAAACATCTCGACAAATACTTCGCCGAAATGTTTGCACCACTACATTAACTGTTGCCCAGACTGTGACCAGTGAATCGTTTAAGTAGTGAAGTGAAGACCCACCAGTGGCAAGTGACTAAGTGAGTGAAATAAAGAAAGTGATAAGTGACTAAATTCTATTGATTTTAATGTTGATACACGCCTTAATGCAGAGCACTGAGATGTACTAGTAGCGAACAAGCTGTTTCTCAGTAGAAAGAAGCAGATGGAGACTAATAGAAAAAGCTTGGGTCGGGCATAGTGAAAAAACTTTGAATCACCGATGAGAAACTGGAAATCAGTAAAACCTGCTTGGATGGACGGCAGCACCGTGGATAACTGGTAGCACTGTTGAGACTCAAGCAAAGCAGGAATGGAACCAGCGGAACATTTTGCAGTCGGAGAGACAGGGTTCCGGTTGATGTTGGAGCTGTGAGATGCTGAGACATCGTCAGTGAAAAATCACACCAGCCGATTCAGTCATTAATCGGAACAAAGATATCCCGAGTAAACGACGACCCATTGCGAGTGCTGAAGAAGTGAACAGCAAGAACATAATTAATGAACCACTGGTAGGCAAGGTCACTGTAAGGAAAAATGGCAAACTCGATAATCAGATTTTATGGCCAGGTCTAGGTAAGGAGAACTGTTAATACAGAACCGATTAGCTTCAAGGCACCCAAGGTGATCGACGGCTTAGTTTTAAGAACAAGGTGTTCGGTCTTGTGGCAGAATCAACGAACGGGGTATAGTGGAATCAAGATGGATGACCTTCAATCACACCGAGAGAGGAAATCATAAAAAAAAACAGGAACAACGAGAAGATCCAGCATTGAGTCCGATTATCAGCTGTAAGTAGGAAGATCTTCCGGTCTACGGCCAGGATGGAAGGAAGTAGCACCGTTGAGTACCGAATTTAGGTGCTAGCGGGCTCAGTAGAACTCGTTAAATATGGATAACGATATCCTGAAAAATGGTGTCCGCTGATGGAAAAACAGGATTGGAGCTGTTAGTGTTACCAATGAACAGAGAGCCGGAGATATTGGAGGTTGAACTACAAGAGGTCACTTGGGAGTTGATAACACACTTGCCAAAGTCAGCAAAGAATTTTTGGGTGAGTTATCGTATCGGTGTAGTGCAAGACCGAGGATCAGAACGCGAGGAGAGATAGAGCAATACAACGTAAGATCACCGATGGAAAGGTTATTTTTGATACTATCAAAAGAGCTTCCAGTGTCAAATCGAAGCACCAGGTCTTCATAGTTATATTGGACTACCTCACGTAGTGTGGCCAAAAGCTTACATACTACCAAACCAAGAGGTCAGCAGATACTGAGTGCTATTGGAATAACTTACGGATCAAGGAAGAAATTTCGAATCACAACTATCCGTTGAGCTATCCGGACACTTAACATAAGAAAAACTCGGACGACCCCTATGAACCTACAGTCGGACGGCATGGTGGAGAGGTTCGACCGAACCATGGAGGAACATTTGGCGAAAGTATAGTTTATTTTCATAAACGAAACTGGGATGAACGACTACCATTGTTCTTGATGGTGTATCGTAGTCTAGAACACGATAGCACGGAAGAAACGCCAGCAAATATATTGTTAAAAAAAAGATACTAATAGCTAGCTTTTGGAGTTTGGTGTACCTGGTAATCAATAATATATGAAGACAGAATACGTAGACCAGCTAAGGACGTAAATGATCGTGCTCAACTATAAAGTCCGTTGTTGCATTAGGATTGCCAGCGGTAAGAAAAAACGCGTTACGACATCAACGGTACTGCTGAACGGTTTCAGGAAAAAAAAATTGTGTGGTTTTGCAATCCGAACAGTAGGAAAGCAAAGACAACAAAACTACAATGAGATTGAGAAGGTCGATACACCATTTTTAAACAGAAGACCGACGTCACTTATACAGATTTTCGAAAGGACCACGAACAAAGACGAAAGCAGTGTATATTCAAAGGTTAGCACCGTCCCAAGGAGGACAGCAATGGTCGAGTGCTTATATTATGCAGCATATACTTTGTCGTACTTAAAATAGAAGATAGTTCGAATCCAACCTAGGATAATGCAACATATGTATGATCAAGTTTATTTCGGAGAGTGAATAGAAACCAGTTGTAGACACTACTATATGGTGACGCATGGAAGCATCTCGAAATTATTGAAAGTCGAATTTTATCCAGTAAAGTGTTCAATTGAATTGTTGAGTGAATAAGGGTCATCGCCCCCACCCTTTATTGAGTGAAACAAAGAAAGTATAGTAAGTTTGACTAATCTCTGGTCGTTTCTTATTTTACCCATCGTTTGAAGTGTCAATAATCCGGATATACAACCGTGAGAATCGTAACATCTACTGTACACCTTCAACATCTACATTGTCACACTAAATCAATTTTCAAGATTCGATAAATATCTACCAGAACGTCGTCACAGACACAGCAAATCTAGACGCTGTGTTCGAAACACACTCGCTATATAACAAAAATTTAAACATCGAAATTAATTCGTTCGGAAAATCGCTGACAAGAATATAATATTCGAGATATAAAATTTATGTACAATATATACAAGAAACAACGTTTTCTTTGATACGGTTGGGGTTTGGTTTGGTTTTTGTTTGGAGGAAAAATGGAAAACACAAAAAAAATTTACGGTTTTCCCTCGATTTTTTTTTTGTTTTGTTCTTGTTGAAATGTATATATAAAAACATAATAAGGTGAAAAATTTCCATCATATTCTGACGGATTGTTTTACTTCTACTTCAATAAACATGTCTAGCTTATTGTTGCTAGATTAATATTATTTATTTGGCTTGCATGTATTTGTTATTAAATCTATGTATATATGTACCTCAGACTTTGACAAACTATATAAGAAATAGAATATTTTTGGGTGACATATTTTCGTACAATTTATAAACCCTCGTTAATACGAGAGCAACCCCAATCTACAACAATCTTCTAAATATCCAATTTTAATTATTTTCGTCTAAATTAATTTCGTTCACTTAAATCTTGTAGCATAGAAAAAAATAATAATTATTTTCAATATCTTCTCGAAAGCCATTAATGAAAGAATATCAAATCTCATTTAGCAGAATATAAGAGTACAACATATAGCAACAACAAATTGTATATATGGATAATCATCATTTAGAATTTTAACATGTTCGGAAAATGATGTTTTGTTGTTGTATTTTTTTTTTAATGATCATCATACATGGTAGATGAATTTTATTATATTATTTTACTTTTAATTTAAATTTTTTAAAATTATAACAAGAAAATATATGTTGATATAATTGGGGCTTAAACATATAACCAACAAATATATAAAATCGTAATACATAAAGGGTTGTCGAATAAGAGGTTTCAGAAATCAATGAATGTTTATTTCGACGTGAAGCCATGACCAATTCGACCACTTAAGGCTGTATGTCCTCGATAACTTCCCAAATTTCATCTTAAAGGTCTGAAATCGATGGTGGAGCATTGGCATAGACCTTATCTTTCACGTGGTTACAAAGAAATAAGTCCAAAAGTGTTATATCACAACATCTCGGTGGCCAGTTGAATCACCTCTTCGAGAAATAACACGGTCAGGTCAGGTTTCGTTGCTTGTGTGGAACGTAGCGCTGTCTTGTTGAAAATTAACTCCGTCTACATCGGTATCTTCCAATTTCGGCCATAAAAATCATAGCTTGGTAGCACAATCCAGTCACCGTAACAGGTGCTCCAGCCTCATTATCGAAAAAGTAAGGTCCAATCACACCATCAGCCCAAAAACCGCACCAAACAGTGAAACGTTGAAGATGGAGACGCTTTGCAACAATCATACTTGGATTTTCTGAGCCACAAATGAGACAATTTTGCTTACACTGAAAAAAATATTTGTTCAAACTGATTAAAATTACGATCACATTGAAAAATTCGTTATCAATAAACGACCGATAAAGATTTCTATCAATGAGATTTACGAATTTATCACCAACTAAAAAGTTCAACAAATATATTATGAATAAGATAAGTGAATTTATCGATTGGAATATTTTATATTTTGATTTTAATAAATTTCTTATTTAATAATTCCGTTAAATTAACTTCATATGTTTCAGTAAGTGCACATAAATACGTAATAGCAATTTGAACGCAAACTGATCAGTTAGATCATTTTAAAAAACTGATAAATTTATCATATTGAATAAATTTTTATCATACTGATAAAATATTGTTAAGAATAATGTTCATTAAGAATAATAAAAAATTATATTTTTGTTGAAAACTATAAATGAAGATATAACTGTAATATTCTAATTCGAAATGAAAATAAATTATCAGAATGAAATAATTTTGTCAAAATAACAATAAAAATACTGACAAATATTTATCAATATTTTCGTCACTAAAATTTGTTATATTGAGTGATGCATTTGGTTCAGTGTATTAGCGTAGCCTTACGTAGTATTATTTAGAAACATTTGAAGGATCCAATACGCGAAGATACGACTTTTATGATGATCAACCGGCTTGAGTTCTTGTGTTAACCGAACTTTAAAAGCTTTAAGCGACAGACACGGTTTCAATTAACTTGTCATATGTGAAATGATGAAAGCTTTAAATCTGACAGCTGTCCAAATAAAAGTATATTCAAAATGAAACCTCTCGTTAGAAAACCCTTTAGAATATTATGTTATTCAACTTATTTGGAAATTGTGTTGATTATGCATACAATAACCTATAAAATGTCGATAAGACTATTTGTACCAAAATTATTTATTTTAATTTCGGCAACCAAATCGCAATTGTTTACGTGATTACACTGTGGTTGTCTGAGTCGAATAAAATATTGGTGATAAATACTATGACAACAAGGTGAAAATTTTGGAAAATTGTTAAATTTAAATATAGACCGATACCGATTTAATTACGTGTGTGAAAATGAATTGTTATAAGTCGATTATCTCCGAAACACATAGCGGTGCAACGAAAATAATATATCGAGTGTGACGTAAAAGCATTTGTTGTGAAAAAGCCTCAATTGAACTACAGTAAAGGCTGTTCCTAAACAGAATGCGTTATTAGATTGGATATCCTTTTTTGATCGGGTAGTACTAAAATCATCTTCATCTTGGCATTAATATGGAAACATATATTGTTATAAACGCGGGTGACATCTATGATTAAATAGAACAATTAAATGTTCGTAATTGGAAATCAGCTTGAATTCAGTGTACAGGAGAAAAAGTGAACAAACAGAAACTTCTTTCGGTCACAGAAAAGCGGGCAAAATGATTATAAATACGCGAACAGAAAGCGTAGTTTCAAAAGCGATAAAAAGTGAAAAGTGAAATAGTTAAAGTAACAGTGAAATAAAAGTACTGTAAAAAAGAATTGTGGTGTTTTTAATATAAGTGATAGTGAAAGACAACCAAGTGGTTTTTATTATTCACAATCCAATGATCGAACCGTGGATTGGTTAGAATCTCTACTAGCGGAAAACGTAACAATAGCCGTGTTTCTTGACAGATAGTGATCCGGATCAGATCAAATTTTAACAGTAACAACAAAATGTGATCCAAAAATTAATTCGGATCACAAAGGACAGTAGCCACATCATTTAGCAAGTGCAAATTATTAACCAATTAGCTATGTCTCCACTGTGACGCTGCATTTTGTATTTGGTTGACTTATGTACGTATCAAACCAACATGTGTTTTGTGATTCTAAGAAAAGTTTTCGATTCGAACACATAAAAAATTATGTAAATTAAAACATTATTTAATTAATTTCACTTTTTTTATAAAATAAATTTAAGTTAACGAAACCTAATATTAAATTAATAAAGTGTTTAATTTTTAGGAAATAATTCCGACCATCAACCCATTTCTGCCAAATCGAAGACGTATTGCTATGGGTCCAATTTACATCACGAATTTAGGACTCCAATGGGGAGTCATAGTATGTTCATTTACATTTACACCACACTTCGACCGTCTATCGGGATTGGAACCTTACACCTAACCCTTCAACTGCTGTATATTTACCCAATGCATCACTTGGTAACTCGACAAACCGAATTATATAGTTAGCATAGTGTTAACTCCTTTTTAAAGGAAGAAGAACTATAAAAGTATAAATTAACTTAGTATCTGGAAGAGTTAAGGTAAAAAGTTATTATACACATATATTTTATATTATGACTTCACTAAGACAAAAGTGGTGGAATGACTATTAGGTATTATACCGTAACGGCAAGACCAAAATCGAATCATTTCAAACATTCTATAATCTGTGATTCGCTATGAATAATACGAGATTTATCTGCTTATGAAGCCACCATACCCATGACTTTATTCTAGTCAAACTGTTTGATCTAACACAACATTGCCATTCGCAGTGTGCCTGTGGTAAAGACTGATCTCTATAGCTTAAACATTTCCTCCTGTGGTACAGCAACTGAACGATTTTAGAGCATGGATAATACTGTTACTGCAATTGATTATCACGCAAACATTGGAAAAAAATGTATTATATCGGGTACGATCCGTTGACTAAACTCTCTAAGACTGATATTATACTTGTGTTCAGGGCTGCATGTAGCAATACAGATAAGATTCTAATATCTCATGAATGCCAGGTTGGATCGTTACAAGATCAAAAAGTTATTTAAAACTTATAAAAACGGAGCCGTCACCCTATTGAAAAGAAAGTTGGGTCGGCCCACGAATTTTGCACTCCAAGAGGGGTTCATAATTGTGTTCATTCACTCAACCGATCATAAGCATCCTGCCTATTTGGTTGATAATTATAATGTCCTACTTATCATAAAACACAATAATAATTCTTCAAACGTTTAAAACAGTTTCGTACTGTTTGGGACTACCATTGTGATGCTGTTATTGATCCACAAATCATATACGATCATTGCTTGGGCTTCTCTACATAACATTATTTATCTTTGGCAAGATTTAGTTGTTCGCTGTATTGGACAAGTTTAGTAAAGTCTTTATGGTATAGGTTATAGTCAAAATCTGTATTTGTGCTAAATCAAACTGGATTATCTCTGGAACTATTACAAAATATTTCAAAATCATGATAGGTATTGAGGAGAATCAGGGTAAGTGTCTATTAGGTTTTTTATTAATGAGATTATCAAGTATCCTAAATTACTTATATGGTTCGGGTGAGTGAGTATTATACTAAAATTATACTAGTTCAAAAATATTTACAAATGACCAAATCCTGCTTCCGAATTCAACAGTTTGCAATGAAATTTGAATGAAGCCAGTGTGGTTGTTTAGGAAGGCTATCTTAACCAACATTTTGTACCCCAACATTTCGAAAACTATTTGAGACTTAATACAAGACTTACATAACTTGTATTAAAGACAACATTAAAAATGATCTAAAGCACTTTTGGAGCTTTTCTAAGACAAGACGTGAAATCATCAGACGCGCAAGTCATATCCAACATGTTTGATGAGTTTTTTCAATCTGTCTTTAAATCACAACACGTAATCACAAATACGAAAATCCCCACCACGCTAGCGTAGGGAACCTGTCCATTGAATTACCACATATCACAATAGAAGATATATACAAGGCTCTTAAAACATTCGGCGATGGTTTCGGTCCTGACCAAATACCAGCTTCTTTTTTGAAAGATTACACCAGTTTGGAACTAATTCTTTGCATGCTATTCAATCAGTCACTGAGATTGGGAGAGTTTCCTAAAAAATGGAAGATAACCAGAATAACCTCATTATTTAAAACATGTTATAATATGTAATATGTGATGTTGTAATATGTAATTCCTTCGAAGAAGTGGAGCCACGACATGTTTCACGATCATGCCTAAGAGATCAACATCTACAAACCTTATTGAATTCACCAGTAGCACAATCAAAGTTATTGAAAACCACAGGCAAGTTGACGTGGTGTACAAAGACTTTGCCAAGGCGTTTGACTCCATTAGCCATTGTGAACGGTTATATACTGATTTGGGTTCTCAAACAACGATGTGGCTTGGTTTAAATCTTACTTAAGCAGCCGCATCCAATACATCGACATTGGTAGCAGCAGGTCCAAGCCAATTCAAGCTACATCGGGTTTTCCACAAGGTTCTCATCTTGGCCCTTGGATTTTTACCATTTACATCGACGCAATCACTGAAGTTATTCTTTACTCTAAACTTTTGATGTTTGCTGACGACCTCAAAAGATACATAACTGTCGAGAACTTAAGCGATATGGTGTGAGTCAAATTTTCTTAGTCTGAACATTAAAAACATTACGAAGTTAACAATATGCCACTACAGCGAGTATCAGAGATCTGGATGGCTACAAAATATACAACATAGCAACTCTGAAAAATAGACGTGAGCTTTTAAAGCGTTCGTTTGTTGGTAATATTTTATTAGGTCACATTGACGCAGCTTCAATATTGAAAAGTTTACAAATTAAAGTTCCCAGTAGACTTCTAAAAATAAATGAGTTCTTTCAAGTTGATGTCCATAGAACCAACTATGGTTCTAATGAACCGATTAACATGATGTGCAAAAGCTTTAATCAGATAAATCACCTATTCGATTTTACTTCTAGCAATGATACCTTAAAACGAAGACTGAAGCAACACTTTGCTTCTTCCTGATTTTAATTAATATTTTATATGTCTGACTATTACGTCATTTTTAATGTCAAATCGTATTTGTAGACTTATTTATAAATAAATTATAGCACACCGAGACAAACTTTAAGCTTAAGCACTTTAGTTATAAATAAATAACCACAGTGAGGAAATGCCAAAATTTACCTAAGAGAGCTTTCGGACCAATTTTAAAAGTAAAAACATTAGAGCTTAAAATTGTACTTTTAAGTTGTCCAATCTACTCAATAGAGACTTATGGAGACAAACAAATGCTGAGAGACGTCATGTTGAGAATAGAGATAACCTCATTTGATCCATTAAACATTACTGTTTGAAAGCGTCAATTAAGGTTATTATAATTTATGGTTTCGTTGAGGTTAACGTAAAGCTTATAAGTTGTCTCCCGAAAATTAAATTAATTAAAAATTTTACGACGAACACTTTAACCATCAATGTTAAAACGTTTTCAGTTTAATTTAAGTAAAAAAAAAACACTCGATGTGCCATAAAAATTATATCCCGTTTTATTTCTAAATATTTTTTAAAACACTTTCTAAACGTCTTTATAAGCTCCCAAAAAATGAAAATCTGTGTTTAAGAAAATTGAATTTTGTTTCTCGCACTGTTCAATGTTCAATCAAATCAAAATCGATTTTTTTTCTTCATCTTGTGTTATCAAAATAAAATGTTCGGTTGTACATAGTATATACGAAGAAAAGAATATCTTAATCCGGTCTAGTCATCAGTTGACAATATCCAACAAATATATATGTGTATAAGAAAAATATAAGTAAATGGCAAATTTAAGATAAAAAAAAACTGTATGTATGTATATGTATATCCCTGTATGTATTTTCTCAGTATCACTTTAGTATTGAATTTCATAAGTGGATGTCTTTTTATCTTTACTGCGATTAAATAGAAAAACACTTCACGATAAATTTCAATCTCATTTTCTTTAAGTAATTCTATTATACGAGAAAATACTGTACATACGAGTATATAGTATATGGGGTTAAAGTAATGCTTTTGAAGGATGCGTCCCCCAAACATGTTCAAATATTTTAATAAATCATGCACAAAGCTATTAATCAATAATGCATACTCGTATGTAGAAAATTACAATTTCCGAGATTCAAAATATGAACAAAATTTATGATAAATATGTACAAAAAAAATAAAAAATTATTAATAAGCAATTTAGTTCCAAACAATACACAAAAAATATGTATTTTCTTATCACAATATTGATAATGTCGAATTTCTGTGTTCCGTCTATAGAATATGTAGAGCAAACAGATTTTATTTATTTTATTTTCATTCACAAGTCAATTTACTTAAAAACGTTTTAATATCTATTCAAGTTGAAATTTATTTATTTTTATATTTTCTATGCTTTTTACACCCCCTCACCCATCATCCTACCCATTTAACCCCCAACCGCCCATCACATGCATATACACATACAAAAAGCTCTAAATATATTTGAAACTAGATGTATAGTTTATCCCCTTTACCAACAACAACAACTACAAAATATGCCATTTTCGAAAGATGACTCAAAAATTACAACAACAATACATCGTTTGTGGAGTGAAAAATAAATTTTCTATTTACTTGCAACTTTGTTGGTTTTCCTCTATGTCGACGTTCTGCAAACATGTTATAAATCCATTTTCAATTAGGTTTTTCTTGATTTTCAGATCAACAACAAAATTGCACTACGGTTATTGTTAAGTTTATTAACTGATCATTTGTCTGGGGTTAAATAAAACTGCTAATTGGATATTGAGTGAAAATTATGGGGGTGAACCGATTTGAGAACTTTTTATTGGTATGCTTTTTGGATACCTGCATAAATTTATAACTTCAAGCGATTTCAAGATGGTTTTGCATAATTTAATGAATATTCATAGACGGTTAAAATATTCGTCTTAATTATATCTGCAATGGTGTATTCAAATTATTGAGATGCGATCAATTAAGGTAGCCCAAATCATTTGTCGGATGTTATGCATAAATTGGCCGTAACAGGTATAGAATCGTGAAGGATGTAGTATGGTGAATAGATGAGTAAATTTAGAGATACGTTTTCTAACCACGGGTCACTGCACAATTTACATGGCCATTTTGCGGGTAATAATTTTATTACTATTGTAAGGTAACGCTGAATTCATACTTCATTTTCTTCGTTCATTCAGTCATTCAAAATTTTTTTTCGGCCAATCGTAGCAATCGAAAATGACAAGTTTAACTTTCGATAGTTTAACTTTAACTTTTTGTCTCAACGAATATAACTGCCATCCTGAACAAAACAGAATTTTGATCAGTTTAATCAAGATCCTATCGAGGTTTTAGGGCGATTTCATTAGCTTTCTAAATGTCGTGGGCTTACACGATTTTTGCAATAAACTTCTCCTCAATTCGATCAGTTCTCTATATCTGCCGGCAATATGGCATATCTCCCTTATCAAATATGCAAACACTTCAGTTGGAAAACCTTTGTGCAAAACTTAATTATAAAAGGCGATATTTGGGGAACAATTACCTCCACTTATTTACTCTAGGAAATTTAAAAGACTCCTAAAGCAATATAACCCTTTAGCTTCCTCTAGATTATATTAAAAATAAACAACTACAGGTGCACCACTCTTAATTGAGTGCAGAGTCTTACCGTCCAAATATAATTATTCTTCAAATTTCGGATAAACGTTCTAGATTGATGGGCCTCACAAAATTAATAAACGATTGTGCTAAATTATAATTCAAAAAGAGTATTGGCCTTAATTGCAATATCGATGCTTATCAAAATATTTGATCTAGTGATTCAAAGTCGTTTCACATTTAAACTTTTATCTAAATTTCTATCTATGACTTAGCAAAAAAGTCAGTTTGCTGTGTCCCAGACAGCCCAGTTACAAAGCAGATAGAGCACTGTTTCTTATTCTCCTCATTTTCGTAGTAGGGACAGTAATCATATAACAAAATCCGTCTAGCTATATAACGCCCGAGTTGAAGTGTTAGATTATCTGTCATTTATAAATAACCTGGTTTTTTCCTGAACCATAATTTTACAAGCAGCATCTAGATTTTAGATTCAGGCACCCATTTCATTGATGTTTCAGAAGAAACATTCCAAGTGCGAGGATTGGGAGAGGCTTTTACTACAACGGGGATGCAAAATAGAAAATCGTTTGTTTTAAATTATTCCAAGAGAGAGAGAGAGAGAGAGAGAGAGAGAAAGAGAGAGAGCAAACCAATAATATACAACCAATTATATATACGGGCTCTGAAGAAGTATGTAGTCCAAATATTGTCCTTTTTCTATACTTGGGGTACATACTCAACAAAAGTTGTTATAAACTGACATTCTAAGAACTTTTTTTGTACCTTTTTTGGAAACGAGAAATGTGCTTGCAAAATCCTCCCAAATGATGCAAAAAGTTGAAAAATGTTTTTATCGCACTTTTATTGAACAATAGAAGTGAGAGAGAAAGAGGTATTTCTTAATTAGTTTTTAAATCTCACCAACTAAGACGATGTTTGGGAAGTCATGGTTGAAGTAACTCCAGCGTTCTGAACCAATTTCTCAAAGACGATTTTTTTTTCTATAATTTTACGCTTCAAATTCACTTCTAAGGGAAAACAATAGGCTTATACAGGCGTATTGTACTCTGTGAAATTTTCAACACAATTTTAAATACACCAACAGGCATTTAAGTCTTTAATGCTGTAAAACTTAAAGTTGGCGCAATTATTATGTTGATACTATTTCCTTAAAAGAACCCTAAGAAGCAATTCATTCTGGTTGAAAGATACCAGAGTGCTTAAAGTGCTTACCACTCCACCGGAGTGCTTAAATTATCAGAATTTGGAATTGCTATCAAAAAAATTGTCTGTTTTGATAAGAACTAGGCCTTAAAACTAGGAGAAACCTGCTATTAGAATTATATTTAGCTTAAATGTTAGAAGCACGGTTATCAACATATAACTTCTATCTAGAGAAACGAGTTCTAATCCAATGAAGAACTACCATGGAATCTGTCCAAGAGTAACACCGTGCTCCTTAAAATTTAAAACAGTTACAACCGCTTCCATTACATTTATTAAAAGTTTAGCAGTACACAACTCAAGTTGTGGCACGGTAACACGTTTCAAATCGGCAACTTGTGACCTTGAACAGAATAAAATGATGAAAAATTGTACATAGATTACAGAATTGTAAGCCTCCAGTAAATTCAGTAGTTGCGATAGGTCAATGGAGGGTTTTCCATTCAGCTTGAAAGACTACAACTTTTGAATTTACAAGTTTCCATAACTCCTGTTGGAGTCACTAAGCCAAAAGGGCCGCTATTAAGACTAGTTGTGACCTATATCTTTATTTGAGTCGCTTCTTGTATTGAGTCAGAGTCTGACAATAAGCCATCATTAATGGTAGCACTTGCAATTATAGTTCAGTGGATTGAACGATACATTCTACAGATATCTACAACAAAAGCATTTGGATTTTATTTAGCAATTTATTTAGCAAAAAACTACTTGAAGATTTTGACGGATCAGGTTGCATAACCAAATGAATAAATTTGAGATTCAATATTATCAACAAAGTCATCTAGGATAAGACTTCCCCACTCAAACTCCGTGAAGCAAGTAATATCTATTACTTCCAGGCTTTAGGATATCAAATAGTAAGGTCTATTGCCTACATGGAAACTCTAGTATACGTGGTGGGAGTTAGCATCGCATTCGGTAATAAATACTTTCTAGAATTGATGGAGTCATATGAGAAGCACGAGAGAGTCTGAAGTCTCTGGATAAAGTTATTTGATTTTGTCCTCGTGAAGCAAGGCTATTAATGTATTGCAGTTATCATGCGTCATTCAATGAGAGAGGGCGCTGCAAATTTATCTATATAAATTGTACTTCAAACATTCCAATCAAGGGAAGATGGTGGAGGAGATTTTTTCCTGTCTCTCCTGTGTTACTCCACATTCAGTGTGACCCTTCTAAGAAAGAAGGAAGGTTTAAAACCAAATGCTTCCAGCCTTGGTACAGATGGCTCATCTAGGTTTAGTTGAAGAAGTATGCATTTTGGTTCCCTTTTTTGGGAACAAAAATGGCCCATTCATAATATCCGAAAGTACTAGGGTCGCGACTGGAACAAAAGCCTTAAAAGTCTGGGAATGTCTCAGAACAGGATACTTTTGCTCAGCTCCCTTTTATGTATGCAGTATCGGTATAGCTTTGAGGACAGAGTTCTATCGCTAACCATGTCATTATACAGACCACAGCCGTCCTCATACGTAACAAAGTTATCTGAATCACAATGATTCTGGCGACGACGATGATACTTAAAAGCTTCGTATACATTGTTGCAACAACAAAATAATAAAAGAAAATTCTTTTAAATTTAAAATATCTTTGTTTTGTTATAAATAATCAAAAAAGTTGTGTTGACGACGACATACAACAAAAAAAGTTCATTTCAAATGTATTTACAAATAAAACTTTGTTATTTATTTATTTTTTGTTAAATGTATTCGCGTACAACAACACACAGTGAATCAAAAAAAAAAATCTAAAATCAATTTATTGGAAGAAAATTAACTTTTTATTTTTGTTTTGATTTGTGTTTTCCCAAAAAAAAATAATAATAATGATAATACAAATAACAATAAATAAGATGGGAATATAATATTGTATTAAGATAAAGATGATTGATTAAATTTTTTTTTATTGATTGATTACAATGACAGCAAAGTTAATAACGTATGTTATTTTTGCCGAGATTTTCCTTTTTTGTCATTTTTTTTATTGATGTACATAAAATACATGTATAGGCTCCCTATTTCGGATGCGAGCAACGTTATGTCTTCAAGTTATATGCATACATTCTATTTAATCCGTTTACATGGATTTAAAGTTCGACAATGTGCACGCCGAACGCCCTTAGCGCCAATGGAACGGTTACAACGTCTCTAAAAACTATTTCCAAGTGGTCCCGAGAATTCCAAAAGGTATATTTTTCTATGCCATGGCTGTGTCGCGAAAATTTAATAATCATCTGGGTTATACGAGGAAATCTGCTCGTTGGGTTCACGAATTTTAAATAAGGGCCAAAGAAATTCGAAAATATGCAGTCTGTCAACTATATAGTAAAGTCGTTACTGGTGACAAATCTTGGTTTTGTAAGCACGATCTGGAAACCAAACAGCAGTCCATGGTATGAAGTCAAACAGGAGCAAAGCTACCCTTTAAGGGTAAGCAACAAACCCAGCAACAAAAGTAATGATGTCAGTTTACTTGACTCAATTAAAAATTGTAGCGGCCATTTTTTTTGTTAAATAATTGTCGTTGCAAAAATTTTCAAAAATTTGTTAAAAAAGGATATGCTCGCTGCTTTCGACAACATAGCAACGCGCCAGCTCACGCTGATGAAATAATCAGTAACTTGATTACGACCTTTGCCATCGAAAAAATACGACCCGCACCATATTCTCCGGATCTAGCACCTTGTGATTTTTGGTTATTTTCAAAAATTAAAACAAATTTGAGGAGAAAGGTCTTGAACAGTAACGCGGAGATAAGTGATTCGGTTAATGCTGATCGAAAGTAAGAATAACAACATTAATTCAGTGATATGCACCTACTATAGACAACACTATAAGCCGCCAAATCTAGTACACCCAGAAATGACATGAAAATTATCCAAAGCGATTACAACTAAGAAATTGGCAACGATAACACAGGTTACCTGTGCGACTCGTCGATTACTGCGTCCCAGGTCAGAACCAAGAATAAATTGATCATGCGTATACTGGTTAATAAGAAATTCCTATTCTCGTAACAAGACGTCAGTGCAAGGAGTGAAGACGACGTTCACAGTGATCATCAACTGGTAATAGCAATATTCAAAGTCAAACGAAATACAACATTTAGAGATTGAAAAATACTGACACCAGAAACACATTCAAACAAACGCTTGAAACTCATTCGTCCAACGACTGAAACCAGTAACATCGGTCAGAAATGGAATAGAAATATGCGCACACTACATCAGTGTGCAAAACGGCGAATCGGAAAATTCCTCATCATCAATATAAAATTCTTCTGTTCAAGATCTAACCACTAAAAGACAACAGCTAAATAGAAGGAAAAGTTCTTCCCAGACAAGCGTACAGATAGCGAACAAAATGAAAGAGCCCTGATGGCAACTATATAATAGTCAACACCCATCCACGCTCAGAGAACGTCAGAAGCTTTAATCCCACTACTAGCAGTAGCGTGGAATACTGGTAGAATTGAAATAGAGCTTGGCTTTAATACTTCCGAAGAAAGGTGTCCTTAGAGAATAGAAGAACTGAAGAAGCATCTCCCTCCTCATCAGTTCAATGAAAGTACTAGCAATTATTCTTCAACGAATATCACCAACAAACTGTACAAATCACAAAAGATTCGAGCTCATAACACATAAGGTGTTACACAAGGATGTGTACCGTCTTCACTAATGTTCTTAATAGTGTTATCCAGCAAATTAGACAGCGCATCCTCCGAGTCACCGAGTGGGATCCAATAAACCAACTCACTAACACGATATATGTCTCCAAACGCATCAATACTCGGACATGCAGCAGAAAGCGCAGAAGTTACCAGATCTGACACAAGAAGTTGGTCTCAAAATTAACATCAATAAGACAAAGGCTATGGGACTGAACACAATAATTTGTATACCAATAACCATCAACAAAGTAACCAGCAAGGATGCTCATAGCTTCGTATATCTTGAGTTTAGCGAAAACCGGCGGAAACAAATAATATGCTTCATAAGATCCGCCCTGTCACCACATACAAAGCTACGAATATTCAATGCCTGTGTGAGACATGAAAGCACACGCAGAAGACTTCAGCTATTGGTGAATAAATGCCTCAGACGGCTAATGAAATATTTCTGGCCTAAGACCATCTCAAATGAAAAATCGTATGCGTCAGGCGAGACAAATCGAGATATAGCGTGAAATTAAGAAGCAAAAATGGAGATTGATAGGACAAACACACTAAGAAAAAGTCCCAGGGACCACAAGAATGACAATAGAGTGGAATCCGCATGAGAAGAAAAATGCCAGAAATGGAAAGGCGAGAAATGATCTGGAGAAGAAAGGTGGTAACCGAGGCGAAACAACACGGCAAATCATGGGGAACTAAAGGCAATAGCCATACAACTAGAGTTAGATGGATCGGTTTAGTTGACACCTTATGCTCCTAAAAAGCAGAGATAGAGGAAAACAAAAAAAATGCTAAACTTGATGAGCTTAACAGCAAGATTATTGTAAGTCCATCCTGTCGAAACCACATGTCAGCTAATCGAGGTACGAAAAAATATCTAATAATGTCCCTTTATCATCGTTTTTGAAGACATATGGACATATGGACCAATGGGTCTGCCAGTACCAAACAGTATTTTTCTGTGGATGTAATGGTGTTTCAACAAAAGCTTGTGGATTACCCTTACTTCAAAAGCAAAACAAATTAGCTTATTTATGTACTCATTTAACCAAAAATGGGCTTCATCGGGAAACAACATCAATATGAATGAAATATACAATTTTGGCTTAATATCCTGCACAAGTTCAATCTTGAAATCTTTTAAGCCAAGATCCTTTCGTAAAATCTTCAATAAACTGAAAGGACACAACCCGAGTTGCTGAAAACAATCTTCTTCAATGCTTTCCTGTACATTGGCTACATCTTTCGTGGGCACTGTTCGGTGAGTCACGGGATGCACATTATCACTAAGAGTGAATGCGGTACGAAAACGATCTATTTATTATTCGAATTAGCCGCACTGTAGGACGATTATGTACGTCATAAAATGGACGAAGATCACAATAAGTTTGACGAACAGAACCATTAGTTTGATAAAAACATTCAACAATTTGCAAGTGGTGCTCTGATGTGAGTCGATCCATTATGAAATGTCAAACAAGGTTGTCAAATAATTATGCAGTGTTGTCAGCTCAAAGTTGAGAACCATTAAAAAACACCCTTTACATATTTCATCATTCATAAGATCTGGAATGCGTCGCCCTGTCGCGAAATTAAATCGCGCTCGAATGTTCAATGCCTGTTAAAAATCAGCACTTCCGTATGGCTGTGGAACATGGAAGGACACGCAGAAGGCTTCACGTATTTGTGAATTAATTACTCAGACGGATAATTAAAGGATTTTAGCCGAACACAATCACAAATGAAAAACTTTAGAGATAGAGCGGGAAATTAATTAACAAGAATGTCATTGAAGTGGAACCCGCAAGGGATGAAACAACTCGGCAAATCATGGGGTCAAAAGCTTTAAAAGTCCGAAATAAAGTTAGATGGTCCAGTCTAGTTGTTGCCCTATACTCCTAAAAATCGGAGCTAGAGTCAAAAACGTAATATACTGAACTTGATGAGCTAAAACAGCAACATTTTGAAGACTGTTTTGAGAAGTGGGTCTATAGGCTCCTTTAAGGCCCGTTGCACATTTCAGTTTAGCTAAGCTAGCTATATGAGCTATGTTCGTAGCTCTTATTTTTTTTTTAAGTTTTGTTTTATTTGGGTGCAGGGCGGACTTCTAGACTGTTCTAGCTCCTTGTAACTGTCAGAGCTCCTGCACTTAACGCGCAATTCTTCAAGTAAAGTTCTGCAACATCTCTGCAGTATTGTAGGCTGTCTAGATCTTTTGTAAGTCTGAAGTTTCGTATTATTCGGATTTCTAGCCGTTGAACTCTATCCAGCAATTGAAGAGCAGTGCCGCGAGCAATTGTAAATAAGGAGTTAAAATGGAACGTTGCACATTTGAGCTAACTATGCGAGCTATGTTTTTCTGTTTTCAGCGTTGCAAACTAACTTAGCCTTGAGTTGTCTCTGCATTGCAAATATCAGCTTTATCGCAAACACATATATTGATGTTATTTTTTTATATAGAAAATATTTTTTGTATACAATATTTTGACAGATAACTCGTAGTACTTTATTTGCAGATTAATGTATTAGTGAGCGTTGTTATGGCTGAAGTGTGCAGTGGTATGAGCTAGGCGAGCTAAAGTAAGCTATTGTGAACTATTTTTCTCGCTTAGCTTAGCTGAAATGTACAACGGGCCTAAGAAATGAAACAACCAAGCGAACTTTTGTTACTCCCCTCGTATATAGATAGCCACTGGTAACACACAAAATTGCTAGAAACACGAAATTCCATTTTTCAGAATATGTTACAACATTTAAGTACCCTCAAACTCATCGGTGTTATCCGAGATTTTTTGTGTGCCCTCTCATACAGTATACAATTCGCATTCACGTTATAATATTTTTTCCCAATTTTCCTTCATTTATTTCACTGTTTTCCAGTATTACAAACACACACACACACGCTCACAAAAAAAAGACTCAATATAGATGGTTGGTAATAAAGATATATAAAATGAATTTTATTTTTGGAATGGATGGCTGGCACAGTGCAAAAAAAACTGGATCATTTTTCAAAAGAATAATTGCACGAGAATATGGTCCATATGGCAACACGATTATAATGATTAGTTTGATTTTTTTTTCTGCTCTGCCACTCTACATATATAACATGGTATGTATATATATATAGAGGTACGTACATATATAGCATAGAGCTTTCCACATGAAATCACAACAACAGCAATTTGGCATATTTCATTTGGTTCAATTTGTAAAAGTATTTTATGCTTTTTTTGGGAATGAATATTTAAACAAACAGCTAACAAAAAAAAATTATTGATGGTGGTGATCACATAGGTCACGAAAATCATGCGTTTTAAGGATTGGCACACAGTGATTAGATTATATAGCATTGTGTTATTGATTTACATTAGACGTTTATTAATTAAATTATATCACGCAACACTATTAATTTTAATTTAGCCTTATCATTCCGAACTTGCGGTAATGTCTTTTGTGCCTTTATATACACAAATCCACAAAACATAAATTATTGTATACATAAATGTTCGAATTCATTATTATCATGCTGATTCAATATATAGAAAGACGAATATATATTATAAAGGTATAGTTGGGCACGATTATATAATACGTAAGTAAATATATAAAAATTAATTTTATTGCTTTAAATGGTTTTAATTTTTAATAGATAAGAAAATGTTATAGCACATATCTCGCTCAGCTCTCTAAATATAGTCATTGTATTTAATGTTTTTTCAAAGTAACAATAAACCAACAACAACAACCAAAATTATTATAAATATATTCAGTGTTATCGTATTTTTATTTTATTCCTATTATTGCCTTTAAGCACTTTTACCCAATTTTCAATTCTCGCACCCAGGAAAATTCACAATCCAAAAAAATAAAAAAGAAACTCGGTACTTTATACAGAAAAAAAACAAATGAAAACATAAAAGTTGAATTTTTGTGCCGTTGAAAATCACATACATATACATATGGTTATATATATACCTCCTCCCACCCCAGAACCCCCCACACTTTCGTCTCATATATATAGACGAACATATTATTCGGGGAGGACAAATAAACAAACATTTATACGAAAACTCGGTAAAGGGATACGATAAATGGACATTTTTATCTCACTCACATTTAACATTTATTTATGTTAGATACATATTTTTTTAAACACTTAAAAAATAATTTATTTTAAGTATTAATATATTTAATAATTAAGCAAAATATTATTATTCATGGATCGATTTTAAAATAAATAATTTTTAAGTTTTATAACCCGCTTTAATACTGCAGCGAACGAAGGTGTAGATAGTTCGAGCACAATCAGATGCCAGAGGTCTCGCATCACTGTCCTTCTTATTAACTGGCTTGACTATACTAACGCATGACTATATCATGTCAGGTGCGATCTCCAACAAATTCAAGAGCAAACCAACAGACAAGTCGATCATATATGATGAAACTGACCACAAAGCACATTCACAGTGCCAACGTCACCGTATCTTCGGAAACAAATGACAAATTTTTCCAGTTACATTATTTCGAGAACAAAATGGAAGCAAAACCTATGTATACAAAAAAGTATCACAATTACTGGTCTACCCCAATCAGTAGTGGAAAAACAAAATATGTCGTGAATCCAGAACAATTTTTAAATAAATTATTTAAAAAATTTATAACTCGCCTTAATACCCACCAACATAAAACGAGCCATAGATACTTCCGACAAAGGTTTCTAAAATTTTTGAATGATGATTATATTATCATCATTCAAAAATTGGTTACTTATACTATGGCTTAGAGACAGTAAACAGCCCTTAGCGCGTCTCAACTGAGACATTGGTGCTTTTTCCACACACTCGCTTTTTTATGTCATCCGGTGTATGTTAATTTTTGGTCAACGGCGAGAATCGAACCCAAAAGTGCGGCGTGATTGTATAATTGTATATAATAAATCAAAGGCACTTTGAACACAACATTCCGTCAACATGACTAAGTCCGAGTTCTCCGAATTCTTTACAAAGTCATGTTGTTTCAAGTGATCAAAATTTTTAAATTAAGGGTCACGTTTTGATTGATGCCAATCAGTCGTGCTCGCACACAATTATTCATGATTCGTGCTACCAACTCCAAATAAAATTCTGTACGATTTTATGTCGGTTCGAGTTCTCCAACATATTTAAGTGCAAACCAACAGACACGTCAATTGAGTGATTAACATACATCAAAACCAACAGTATCCAGTACCAACTTTCGTATACCTGTTTGAGAACAAAATAGAAGCTTGCAAAAAGAAACTTAACAACGCTCGTTATAACAACTATCGGTCTAGTCGAATCCGTTGAAGTGTGATATGTGATGCTTGGTGCTGTAAGCGTGACAGCTAATGATGAATGGCGGGAGTTAAACTTTCGACTCCACAGAGTGGCATTGATTGACAGCTAGAGCGCTGGATCAACCAGCCGATGAAGACGTTTGTCTTGAAATGTATATATACTGTGAGGAGATGTTGCAACAGTTCTAGCGAATTTACAGAATTTGACTCGAAATCTTTTTTCGTTTATTTTTGTTTATACTTCACTATTGTGGCGTGACTATTCGTCGTATTTGTGAACGCCACAAATCACAAGTTAGAGTGAGAAGTGGCAAAGCAAAATATTTAGTGAAGCCAAACCATCGGCAATGTCATATTATGCTCGGCTTATCATTGAATTGCTTAGATTGCTAAAAGAGGTGTCTCGAATTTTCGGGAGTGTCAAAGACTCAAATTGCCAACATAATCAACTTCCTTGGAAAATCTTATGACAAATCTTCAATATCTTACCTACAAAATACGACAGTTGGTTGGATCATAGCTGATACAGGTAAGTAAATTTAAATAATTTAGTAGTCGTAGTAATGACCGCTACGGAATAAGATGAAAATTCAAGATGGATTTCGACAAAATGCCGAAAGACAATTCAGCGAACTCTTTCACAGAATACTCTGTGAAAACCACGTCAACGAGGATACTACGCAAAATAATGAAATCATTCGCTTATTAAGACAATTAGACAGTGAAGTAAATATATCATGAGTGAAATCTCATCATAACTGGGTCCCCTCTTTCCACCATTTATTATTTAGTTTAGTTCTAACATTACTTCAGGTTTTAAAAGCTCTTCCGATATTAAGCTTTAGGAACCTTAATTTCACTGTAGGGTAGGAAGCGTGAACTGGAGTTAGACCATCGTAAATATCTATTGCTTAACCCAACTTTTTGGAACCAATTAAGTATGTTTGACCTCTATTTTCGTAGTCATTATAAAACAGTGTGAAGTCGGTTTGTTGCATGACATATCGTAACATCTTAACGTTGGAGAGCATTATTAGTTTGATCAAAACATTCTAAAATATTATTCAACACTAAAAAAGCTCTTGATCTGTTTGTTATGTTAGCTCATTCATTGATTCGGCATTACGACTTCTATGTGCCTGAATTTACGATAAATTTAGATCGTTAAAACTCTTTGGAAATCTTCTTCGAAATTGTTTAATCATATTCTATATGACAGCTTTGATAAGAGCTTTCAAGGAACCTGAACATCACATGTTAGTTTTTTACATATTAGTTTTATGGGAGGACGTATAAGATACTACGAGACCGAATACACGATTTTTTTCATGTCATAGTGCTGTCACTGTTGCAATTCAGCAAACTTCAAAATAAATTCAAGACTTATTTATCACCATATATTGAGTATAAGAAGACAAATTTCAGTGGAAATGGAACAACTGAAACATCAACCATTTTGATAGAAGTAAAGATGGTCCTAATACTAGATCCAAAATGTGTGTTGAAAGGAGTCACTTTCAGTATTCTGGACCTTTAACAGTAAATTCGAACACTCTTTCTTACAATTTCAATGATAATATGACATAGACCTCGTCATTCGGGCCAATTGAAGTCCTTGAGTAGTAAATTTGCGACCACAAAAAAAACCTAAGGCCATCAAAATCTCGGGTTAGTACATATTTGGGTGACCATTTGAATACCCAACTTTAGACATCATAGTTCAAACATGGTTAAATTGGAATGGAACAAAACCTGCAAACACGTATTCCATACCCAGCAGACCTGGGAGGTGGCTAGCATTCATTGTAACAATGGTGGTACTACCTAATCAATAAACCAAAATCACATTGATTATACAAACGAATACGAGAAGACATAACAACACAAACTGGGAAATAAAATATCGCCCATTGGCATATCGTTCATGGACACGAATCGGGAACTGGAACATTAGAATTTCAACGGAAGGCTAGCACAAGTAGAGAAGAAAATGAAACGCGATTCGAGGCTTCAGTTAGACGGCAGAACGAACGACAATGAGGCACCAAATGCAAATAATGAGAATTCTATGATATTATCGTGAACATAAATAAATAAAGCGAAGAAAGTATTAATGGAATGAAAAGCAGTCAACAGCTGAATAATAATGACATGATTCTATTCAAAAATAAGAGAAAAACTATCATTCAGTGATATGCCCAATCCTAAGACAAATTGCAATGGTATAGTCACATTGCCAGAAACGCACAAAGAGCGACATCAAAATCGTTGGATTCTGTACGAAACCAAAATGGAGAAAGACTTGTAGACGACGGCATTACAGATCAGTTGTTCATATGTGGCAGTAGGATCTCACACAAATGGCAGACGTAAAAATCAGAAAAAGCATATAATGGTCAACAGGAAATTCCTCACATTACTATAAAACAATAATAAGAGCAGATGTCATGGTAAAAATTTAAAATAAAGCCAACAGTTTTGTTAGGAGGAAATTTAACACATTGACAGATTGACAGATACAGAAACATGAAACCTCTTCAGTATAAAATCTTCAATTGCAGCATACGCAGTTGGTATATTATAATGCATTCCTCTGTCGTTGAGCTTTTTTCTATTTCGATGGAAGTTTTATCGAGCTTTTGATATTTAGAAGAGAAATCTCTATACCCGTCTCATCTAATTCCATCCATCATATCAAACCTTCAAATCTTACCAATAACATAACACTTCCATACACACAATCCTATATAATATAACGATTTGACTTTAAAACTTTGATTTAAAGTTTTTTTTTTTTGGTTCGTACAAAACTTATATTCTTAAAAAATTACATGTCCAAGAGTAAATAAATAAGGAAAACGATTTGAACAGATTAAAAGTTAAATCGAAAAAATGCTGCCAGCATCGAACAATCCACAAACCAACGCACATTTATAACAAAACAAAAAATATCAAAACTTATATCTTCTTGGTACTTTGCGCTATTAGGGCGGGAAAATCAAATCAAAAATGATTTATTTTTCAATTTGAAAACTTTAAATCAAACTTTTTTTTGGTCGGTTGTTGTTGTTGTTCTTGCTACTGTTGCGATCGATTTTAAATTAAATTTATGCCTAATTCAATATATATATATACATATATAAGCACACACACAAAAAATGGTATTTTATTACGTTCCTCATGATACATTTGATTGCGTGCTCGTTTTTGCTATATATAAATGTCGTATATATATCCTGATATACTTTGAGACGAGAGATGGCGAACAAATAAAATATAACTTTACGTTTGGTTTTGTTTTTCATCTTATTAAATGCGTAAAGGGAACAGAATAAGAGGGGTTTGGAATAAGAGGTTTCACAAAAATGAAACTCTTCTTGGACGTCGTGAAGCACCTTTCTTGCTCGGCAATATTGGAACTCATTGGAACTCATCCTCATCAACATTCCACTGTGGTGCAGTTTTACATGTAAAAACGTGAATTACATGTAAAAATTAACAAAGTTAATTGCGTATTTGCAAAAACAGTTTATTTCCAGGTCCACATTATTAATTGGGAAGCGCCTTTTCCACCTTCACCCGATCCAGTTAATGATTTTAATCTTAATCAGAAATTCGAAATTTTAATCTAAGTCCAAAAAACCGGTACACAATTAATTATTTCACAAATTCTTTTCGTAAAATAGTAAGAAGATTTTCTAATAGATGGTGCCTAAGTAACAATTTAATTTAATAAGAGATGGCGCGTCAGTTTTTACCTAAAATTATATTTTACGTTTTTTACATATAAAATGTAAAAACAACCTTATGTAGATTACATTTGTTTACATGTAAAACACCATGTAAATTACATCGCGTAATTTACACGCCCAGCAAGCATTGCCATATATGCTGATATCGTTTTCAACTGTTAATGCCATACCTTCCTCTTTACAATGAAATGGTTTTTTCTTAGAAAATACCAGAGCCATCTTTATTAGAGCCGTAACAATATGACGTATTTTTTGTTGAGCTTTTTTTAGAGGAGGTACATTTTACATTTTCCCATAAGAATCAATGTAAAAATCACATTTTTCGAAATAATTTTTATCAATAAAAAATTATATATTTGATTTCTGTTTTTACAGTGTTAAGTACATAAAATGTTGAAGTTAATCATATCTGAAAATCAGTTACCTAAATATCTTAATAATTTAATAAAACATAAACTAAAATTCAATATGAATTTACAATATTGAATGCACAGTAAAATGTGTATATGTGTTTGTGATGTTATTTTTAAAGTTAAAGAAGATTTCAATAAGAGCAGTTCATTTTTTTAATCTAATCGCACACGTTTTACTTTTATTTTGCAGTAAAATGTCCGTAGCTGTATTGAAATATATTAAGACATAAGAAATTATGTTTTTGCACATAAATAAAATTTAATAACTACAATAAACAATAATTTTAATTAAATAATAAAAAAATGATTTTGCGCCTTTTGTGCTACCTACTAAAAACGAAACTAAAAATTACAAAAAAAAATTTTTATGTCGATCTAAAAGAAAAATAGGGTGTTCCATACGAACAGCACATTTTATTTTTATCTAACTGCATAATTTTCTTTTAATTTCGAATCAAAATAACCGTAACTTCTTTGAAATACATTTATATTCTAGAAATTATAAAAATAAAACATAATTATTGTTAAAAAAATAATTTTAATTATAAAATAATCAATTGATGGAATGTTTATAGGTGTACCCTATACTATAAAAAACAAACCAGAAACATGACATGGCGGAAAAGCTTTACAAGAGACATCTGACATTCATAATAAAATTAATTTATTTGTTTCACATATCATAATAATTATTAATTATAATTATTATATTCAATATAGATAAAAGTAAATCTATTTAAATTTAATTTATTCAGGGTAAAATGTTAAGTTTTAGTACTTTCGTTTTAGTACTTACGATCTTTCAATAGATGTCAGCTGGGCGTTATTTTTTTTATCCAAAAAGTCGTTAGATTTAAAAAAAATTTCTAATGGATTTGGTTTTACCAATTCAAGTTAACAAGTTAACGGTTAAATTTTATATGTAAGTATATATACATACATATATACATACATACATACTCGTATATATCTTTATAAAATCAAATTTTCCTTCAACTCGAAAAAAATGCTAACCTTAAAATTCTTACATATATAAGTTTCTTGACAAAACACACAATTTTATCAGCAAATACTCGATTTCATACGGATTTTAGAATATGTTAAAGTATTTTATCCTGTAAAATGTAATAACATTTATGATAAAATTTATAGTTCCTATAGAATTATAGTGGGATTCTAGTAGTTTGACCGTTTTTAGATAAACGTTTAAGTAAATGAGTATATATTTTAAATCTAAATTAAATTTATTTATTTATTTTACATTAGTTTGGATTAATTTTGAAATTTTGAATTTTGATAATCAAAAAGTTTTTTGTCAAAAACAAAGTAGCTTTTTAGTAGTAGTTTTAATTTTTCCAGAGATGACTCTGTTGTCATTGATCGTACTCGATCGATATTTCATATTGCTCATGCGTATAAATGAGAATATTTTTTTTTCATATGATACGAATATGTATGTATTTGTGCGTATACATATTAAAAGTTCTAATGCGATATTTGAATTTAATGATTTATTTATTTAATTATTTATATTATATTCAATTGATTTTATTCAAAAATATTTAAATGGTATATTATATAAATAGTTTTTATATGATTTCAACATTAAAATGTTTATTTTGTCATACTTTTCATTGAAATATTTCATTTTAAAAAAATGTTTACTTTCCATATATTTTGTATGGGAATTTACGTTTTTTCCTCTATTTTACTTCCTCTAATTTAAGCTCAATTTTTAATATTTCGGCTCTGTAAAATTTAGATGGCTCTGAAAATACTCGTTTTTTGTAAACATTAAAATGTAATCTCTTATTGGAAAACCGTTTATATTTCCACACGGCTCACCCCTCGCAACTCGTACAAATTTTAAATCAACTAAATCAATTTATTTGCAAAAATTGGTAACAAAAATAAATGATCTATAATCGACACAAAATAATTTTTTTTTATACAGAAACAGAATACAACATTGTTTATCGCTTGAACATGTAAAATGGTTTTTCTTTTAACATTTTCGAATATTTTTGTTCCATGCTTTTTCCCAAAGTCACAACCAATTACGCAATTTTTTTGTGTTTTTTTTTTAAATAACAAAGTTAAAGAAAAACTTTTTCGTTTTAGTGGAGAAAACAACACAGTGTACACTTATGTGTATCACTTTCTCTTTTTGCCATTCTCGCAGTGACACAATGAAAATGATAACAAAAAAAAAAAAGTTTTTCCGAAAAAAAAAAAATTTTCATTTATTTTTATGTTTAGGTTGAGTCAAAATAAATTTTGCCAATAAATTTTCTTTTTTTTCCGATTGTCAATAATCGTTTACAATCGAATAAATTTTCTAGGTTTTTTTTTTTTTTTTTTTAATTCTTGGATTTTCTTCTTTTTTTTTGGTTTGTGTTAAAAATTATGTTTTATTTCGTACATTCTTACGTTTTCTTACCAATTTAATGTATCATGGAAAAACCTGTATTATGAAAAAGCACACAGCAAAGTAGAACGAGGTGATGTGTGATTGATCGTTAAACTCAACTTTTTGATTTTCATAGAGGAAAATTCTTTTTTTTTTTTATTTAAAGGTAATTTATGAGTAAAGAAAATAGAAAAAGTTCGGAAAATTTATTGAATTTAAAATTAAGTTTGTTGTTAAATTTTATTTTCGATGGCAGTTTTTTCCCCGTCTTCTTCTTATTCTTTGTGATTGTTGTTGTTAGACCTTTTGATTTATAAAGATGATTCAATTTATTTTTATCATAAAGTTTTTAAACTATTGGTTTACGGGTTGATTGGTTTTCATAAAATAAATTGAACTCCAAAGGAATGAACAATTTTTTTTGTGATATCGGTATATAATGTATTATCTACAAAATATACATCCGGAATGAAACCCCCGTCCTATATATTACATAATACGTCTTTCAATTTGGTTTCGTTACACAAAAAGGTATGAAAATTGTATATTTTCCAACCTAACCTTCCGTATATAATAACGAAGGTTGGATAGTTTTCAATGCATATACACTTTTGTATGTATGTACAGCATGTACTTAAAATTATTTGACTCCGGTATATACACACACACACATAAGGCGAGTGTATATACTTATATACATTTTATGTTTGTATAATAGGTTTTCCTCGTTGAATTAATGTTGAGAAAATAGCGTATGGTGCTGACATGATATGAAAGAAGAAGATGAAAATTATGCAAAATAAATTAGGAACGAATTTTTTTTTTTTGAAAGATAAAAGTTTTATTTATACATGTTTGTATGTATTTCGATGGTAGACACACACATATATTTAACAACATAACATAGAGCATAAAGTAAACGGAAAAAAAAATTCGTAAAGCTTTGGGATCGATATGGTTGAATAAGTAAATTTGAAGACTAAATTAAGACTATTTGCTGTATAGCATTTTAAAGACGAATAAACGTTCTTTTAGAATTAGGATTATTGAAAATTTGGTGGGGTGTAATTAATTGATGTATATATGTGTGTGATCAATAGGATTCCAATTAAATGGATCAACATTTTAAAATACATTTTTTTTTGCTTCCTTTCGATTCATTAATTTGCAGTCGTTTGAAAGGGGAGGGTATATTGAAACTGGGTTTGTGTATAAGGGTAGGAACAATTTAGTAAATTTATCGCTTTGAAGCTTTATCATTAGTCATTTATGATTGTTGTAATATTGATTAAGGGTATCAAGGCCGCAACCGATTCACACATCTGCTAATAACTCAAATACCTACTTCACTAATCAAAATTATATTATTTTATGTGTATCTTGATCTATATTAAAGCTTAGTATTTAAATACCAGGCAACCGAGCCTACAGTCATCGGTATAAGAATGCAACATATAATTAATAAAAAGATAACATCAATTGGAAGATACAGTGTGACTATGGAAAAAAGCTAAACACTTCTTTATAGAGTAATCATTATCGCTATATAAAAGAAATTTTCAAACCATGCTAAGGTCTCGAGTCTACTTGTCACTGTAAAACGTTACATCAGCTTAGAACCTTCAACGTGCACTTTTGTATTGTGATGAGCCCTTAGGTAGATGCAAACGAGTTTTAGGCTGATAACCACTTCTAAGCCACATTTGAGTGTATTGGACACAACTTAAACTGTGTTCAATGTATAAATCACACTTTACACTCAACTTTTATATATAAAACTTTTCATTTTGACAGAGGTAGAACGAAAACTTAAAATATAGGTAGAAACGCTTCCTACTTCTAGATAGCAATAAACTCTAGAAGGAGTGACCATAATTTCGTCGTATGTGAACACATCGGTAGTGGGGTATGATAGCAGTCTTCACTATATAGTCGTCCAGATCAACATTCACGAGAGAACGCATTTTAGGAAGCAAATTTGTTTCAATTCACTTAACAAATTGTGAATAAAATTTTTAAAAGAAGTTTGGATAATGTCAAAGAGTAAACTTGTTACACCGTTGTCAAAAGGAAGCCCATATATAATCGTGCTACCGCACTCAATTATAGTTTTGGAATAAAGTTCTTCCTACAATAGTATATGGTTCGATAGAATGTGACCGAATTTTTGAAAAACCTCTCCAGACCTTTTTACAGGTCTTAATGGGTGGCATGTCTTGACTTGTATTAAATTGACGAACTCTTAAGCCCTAACTTGCGCCCAAATTGTTGTTCTATTTAATTTATTTCAAACCGATGATGCACTTTGTTGTGTGTATAACGTAATTTTGTAGAAGTTCGTTAACTCAGGTTTGATTGAAACGTCGTTAAAAGGTCGTAATACATGCATCGCTTAAGAACTGAAGAACTCCATTCGAACTGATCTATCGTGCCATAGACTCTAGACTAATTTATCACTCAACAATAGCACATTGTGTGGAGTGTTAGATGAAACAAATTATCACATCCACATGGCATAGACAAAAAAGAGCAACACTACATGAATCAAGGGCTGTTTTAATACAATCAGACCTTCAAAAGCACTTTACAAAAGACTTCAATGCATCTTGGTAGGTTCTGGACTGTTCCATCTTGGTGGATGGAACAGTCCGGTTGCAAATTTTGTATAACATGAACCACGGATTTGAACAATTCTGATCACCGATCAAACATTTTAAAACACGTAGTACAATATTCGCCCACGTGTGATGTTTTAAGGAGGAATTCGTACCCTGGTACTTGATGGCCATGTACATAAGAAGTCCAAAATACCATTACGAATTTATGAAAACTTTATTCAAGCCTGTCTCATTTATCACCCAATATGGCTTACTCCTGATGATCTGGAAAATTTAGATGTTTTTAACACATTTATATGATTTAATTAGAGTTTCACTGTTATCTCTACCAACATGAAATTTGGAACAAGCTCAACATAGTTTAAAGTAGGTAGTTTACCTAAGAGTAATAGAAGAAAAACGTAATCTTCAAACACGATTGGCGCGAAGAGGAATAATTCAACTGAGTACGTGTGGTTAGAATCAAAACAAAAAAACCGCCATCTAGCGACCGATAACAAAGATTTGTAAGTTTCTTGTTAAACCCAACATGAAGAATAACCACAGAGACGAACAATCAGAATTACAATTTCTTGATTTATTATTACAATATTTTGAATAATTGGACATCTGGCATCAGGAACAAACAAATTCAGTGATACACTTTGGCCATATTGAACATAGTAGCATTTGTTGTTAGGAATGGCAAATAAAACGTGCGAGACGATTTTATCACAAATTTTCTTCACTTCACCAAAAGCTGTTGCAACATTAACTATATCAATAATAGAAACGAAAATCAATGAAACAGACACGTGAGAAAACAAACCCGAGATTGTGAATAATCTCAATCAAGACATAAAATATCAAAGTAAGGATATAGCAGCAATTTATAGAGATGGGAGACATCATCTTATATCCAGTACACCAGCACATGAAAAACAGTATATTTACATCCAACCAATATCAAGCGGTTTATTACTATACACCAGGATATTCTACGAAATATATTTAACTTCCTTCCGAGGGCTTTTAAACATGTATATTTTTGAATCACTTGCATGCTATCACAAGAAAAATAGATACTGCCAGGTACTGCCAGGTTTTTTAAAAGATATCCAATGATAATTGATAAATGGTCTTAAAATACTCACGATCCCGTCAGGATACCAAACAAGCATTGTGACTTACCTAAAACGAAATAAAAACAAATAATTAATTATTTAATTAAAAAAATTAAGTATTATAATTTAACAAACAGTTGGGCGTGTAAATTACATGATGTATTTTACACCATTTGACGAGTAAAAACGTCTAATTTACACAATGTATTGTTTACATTCTCTAAGTAAAAACAGTTTTATGTAATTTTTGTTTATCTTTCCCAGAAAGAAATACGTTGATTGTAAGCCTCAATACAGTTAATATACGCATCCTGAGTGGACTATATTGCTTAATCAGGATTGTTTTGACCGAATTATTGCAACTTATGTTCGATGAAGTATTTCATACACACCATGTAACATAGTCCAAAGTGTATCATAATACCAATAAAGATTAAATTGCTTATGGATACATCGAAAGTGGCCTTTACGTCACAGCATAAGTGTGAATTGGTGAATTATAGTATAAAATATATAATTCACCATTAGTCATGATTAACCTTGTCTCTGATTGGCCACTCTTTTTTGTTATATATGGGCTTGATTGTTCAGCAGACACATCATTGGAGTTATCCACTGTATAAATAAACTGTCCACCGTGAAAATGATTCGGCTGAGAACCATTTGTCTTAAAATACCAGTATTTCAACTGAGCCAAGATAAAATAACCTTTGTTCCATTTCTTTGAGAAAAACGATATTATTAAGGTTTGGGATTATTTAGATCATTCAACTCTCTCTTAATAAAATACATATCCCACCTGCGGCTCTATTCTAGTAATTCCCCGGGAATAGGGAATTAGGGAAAGATTTTATATGTTATTTCTGTTTAGTTATATATTTTCCGGCCTACCTACAATTTAACACTAGCTTTTTACCCCAGTATGGGAAGGCAGAACAAAAATAATATGTTGACATCATTCTCTATAGAAAACAGCGACAGATGGCGCTATTGTATTGGTTTCATCGTTTACATAGGATTTTTTTGTAATTTACGCTATTGTTGACATTGTTTACACCAAACTGTAAAACACGGAATTTAAATTTAATTCCTAAAAATAATTCAGTTAAGGTTTGAACTGAATTATTTTTAGGGATTGAATGACGTAACGTTGAATCGATTACGTTGATTACACAAAAATGTAAACAACGGTTTTTACATGTAAAATGCCACTTATAATTTACCCTATACGTCATTCAATCCTTTAAAATAATACATGCTCTGTAGGAAACAACGGTACATGGCACTGTTTTAATTTTTTTATCTAGGATTTACTTTTTTTTGTAATTTACGCTATTGTTTACATTGTTTACACAATAGTGTGGAAAACGTATTTTAGATTCAATCCCTAAAAAATAATTCAGTTTAGGTTTGAACTGAATTGTATTTAGGGTTTGAGTATCGTAGAATTGAATTGTTTACACAAAAATTTAAACAACGCTTTTTACATGTAAAATTCCAACTGTTATTTAACTTCTACGTTATTCAATACGTAAAATCAATTCAGTTTATGTTTGAACGCCGCTAACTTCTGTATAAAGCTCAACAACTATATTCATTCCAATCTATCGTTTATTTTTCCAACCAAACTATCTGTTTTTATAAGATAAAAATTAATTTAAATTAAACAATACAGAAAAAATAATAAATAATCTTTTGTAATAAAATTAAAAGAAAATATTTTGAAAATATTATTTAAACAAATATTGAAAAGTAGTTTAAAAGAATTTTTATTTCTTATCAAAAACCAAAAAAATGTTCGGTATAATTGTGTAATGTCTTCAGAGCTTACATAAAAGCTTGGATGGAAAATATTTTTATTAAAAAGTCCTAAGATAACACACAACTATATATATAATGTAGTTTCGTTCTATAAACAAGAAGAAAAGTTTTTAATTTTCTTTTGAGTTACTTCAAATATGTTTTAAGATTGGATTCATATCAGATGTTCGGAATTTTGTGGTTTCGTTATTATATACATGATTGAAAAATAATATTGTGAAGCAGCAGGATACATACACACAACTAAGATAAATATATTAATTTAATACTACAATTAATATGTTGATGTGTTGAGATGCCAAAGTTATTTAGTCCATATAAGAGGATGTATGAAATTTTTTTTCGTCGTCAACTTGTATGTTATATCCTTTCGGAATTCCAGTAGCCCATTTAAGATGAAATAAAATTCTGTATATTGTATAATAAAATTCCTTGTTCTTTTTTATTTTTATCAAAAATAATATATCGGATTACAAGATATGATATATAAAACGATTTTAGGATTTTGCCATTCATATATCCTTATACGAGCATATCGAGAGTGAAAGAGGGATACTATGTATAGACCCCATAACTATATATAATAAAACGAAATGTTTACTATTTTGTTGGAAGTGTATTTACATATGGACATATAAGTGTTTTTTTTTGTCACAGGAATCACATTAACATACCTAACTTCATAGTCATGCGGCAAATTATAAACTTCAATTTAATAACTTTATATATGTATGTTTGTTCCTCATTCGAGAGAAAATTCCTTTTTGTTTTGGTTTTGTGAAAAGAGATTTGCCTCTGCACATATTATACGCATATATGACAATATCAAAAAGGATTAGTTTTAGGACATACGAGTATTATATTATATAGAAACGTTATATAGGAAAATGTTCTATTTTATTTTACTCATCTCATATTGATCCTGATACATACAGAGATAAATATCTGAATTAAGAAACACAAAACGAAATATTTTATTGGACACTCAATTTTCTTGAAAGGAACAAATAAAAAGGGTTATGTATTGTTCGTCTTCGAATTTTTTTTTTCTAATCATATGAAATATTAAGGTATATCTCCCGAATATCAAAGAGAACAATGTACAGTGTATATGTATACATAACGATCTCTGGAGATTCGAGATTAATATTATGTGATTAAATCGAAATATGTATGTGTACGAAACTGGATATATAAGAAAATACAAAAAAACACTTTCATGTGGATAGGGCACAGGCAACTTTTAATCAAATTCCGAAATCAATGACCAAGCTTTCCGATCGATTTTAAGTTAATAAAAGCCAAAATCAAACCAAAACAACCAAAAATACGAAGTAAAATAATTACAAAGAACTGATAAGATAAAAGAAAGATTATGTACTTAAAATTAGTTAATTTAGTATATAGTTTGTGTATTAGATGTGAATATGGGTGGGACATATGCGTGGGAAAGCTTATAAGAACATAAAGACGCAAAAAAAAAACTATTTTCTATATACTTATAAGAACACAGCACAGTAGAAAAAGGGATAAAGAAAATTGGTATCGATTTTTCCGATATTTTACCATTAATTGAGTTTTGTGGTTTGTGTTTATGAGTAGGAAAAATTTATCAAAATATATGTCATCAAAATAAATATATGTATGTATAGTTAATGAAAATATAATTAACTTTGGTAATCTATCTGGTTGAATAGTAACAAAATTTGATTTATTATATATATATATATATATATATATATATATATATATATATATATATATATATATATATAATGGGTTCACCTGCAACATTTTCTTAACCAGCTTATGGTTTCGAGCTGCAGATCTTAACCAGACAAACGCCGTTTTGGATGATTTGATGTCAATTCAATACATCGGAAGTATCAGTGTGCCAGCAGCGAAGAGCAAAACCAAAGCCATTATAAATGGTGGTATTCGTGGTAAGTGTTATCATGCCTCTTTATTGAGAGTTTCGTTCAGTCTTTCCTGAGATAACAAGGAACTCACGAAGCTGGACTGTCTAGAACAAAAACGTTTAATAATTATGTGTAAAATCCTGGGGAAGATAAAATGTACAGACGAGATTCTACAAATCGAAAAACAAAACTCTAACACCCAGAGCAGAGCAAAACCTCTTGCAGTTAACAAAAAATTGGTTATATATCCAGAATATTGCTAATCGATTCTGGAAGCATAGAAAGTAGTATACGTCCCTGTCATCATCAAACCAACTTAAAGCCATAACATTAACAGTTGGAGATGTCAAAATTATAGTCGACGAAAAAAGCGTGACAATCGACATTCATCCGATTCATCCTATTTATTCACTAGACCATCAATGGAAACAGCAAAACATTATATTGATTGTGAAGAGTCAGCAAACTCACCAGGAATTTTGATAACGAGACATTACAAATACAAATAGTCTCAAAAATAGGCGTCGAAGCTTCTGTAAAAAGCCCATCTTTCGAAATGGACAATCATCGGTTTACCACAAATATGGTTAGAAATCGGTAAAATATCTGGATGATTTTCGTATTCACTTTATATTGTTACTTCCAACCAGGTTGAAGCATCGGTGGTAAACCTCTCCACCATTGCAGGTTGTAAGACCAGACAAACTGTCCTTCCTATATATCTTGTATTATTTGCCGTAATTTTATATCGATTATTTGTTGGTTGACTCCTCTCCTGACGAATTTATGTGTTGCGTGTAGCGTCACCGGGTGGGGTCGCTCGAGCAAACTTAGCCACCGCGGGGAATCGATTGGTGGCATCCGTTGTTGATATCCGCGTTTCAATATTTTACCTTACCCAAATACGAAGCTCACCTGTATAACAACAACAACAAAAAAAAACTAGAACCTAATAAATGTTGGTGATTTTGAGTAATCACGTATTTTATTTGTTTCATGTGACTTATGCGGCAAGAGACCGCGAGAGGTGCCCATAGCAGCGAGCAGAATCGATGGTCACGATGAAGGCGGAGTCGTTGAGCTATTGAAGGCTAGATGGCGGAGGTGATGCGCGAAATGTAAGGTATTTCGAGAGTTTCGAAATGTCGCGAAATCTCGAGTCGCTGAGTTGGCAAGTTCTCGTTTCACCAACTAGGGGCGAAAAAGAAGAACGAGAAGAATACGAGTAAGGTGACGAGGCAAAAAGAGGGGATTACTTTTTTGACCATCAAAGGTGACGGGTCGGATTAAAAAAAAAAAACGACTGCGAGCAAAGATTGGATGACGACAAAGCACGTCAGTAAAATTAGCATTTAAGTTAAGAACAATGTAAATGCAATATACCAAATACATATTTATATTTATTATGTTCATGGTGTTGTTTGTTTGTTTTGTTTTTTGGTTCGATATTGAAAATTCGTATTTCTTTTGTCGCTGATGAGTGATGGACAGTAATATAGAAATGATAATCCAAACCGAGGTGTTGAAGTGTTGCAGTGATAAAAGATTAAATGAATGAGGTTATAAATAATGAAAAATATTTGTGATTAGTGTTATCGGTCATCACAAACTGTGAGCAAGGTTATTGTTGGTGTGAATAATAAAGTCGTAAAAAAACAAAATATAAAAGAGAAAGGCGAAAACATTTTGTGTCGATTGGATTGGGTAAATACAAGTGCTACGGTGCATACTCATTCCGACGTGAAGCGGTTCGCCATCATAGAGACACATGGATGGATGGTAGCAGTTGATTAGCGGATACTCGACAGCGATATACAGGTGAGTTTCATTTTTCCTTATCTGTCCCACTTCTCGATTTTCTCTTCTTCTTTCCCTATTTGCCGACCCTACACTTTCCTTCTAGTCCGCTTCGGATTGATCTACTTCGAGTTGCGTGGTGGTTTTTTTTTTGTGGTATCAGTAGGTACCCCGCCCGAGTCCACTCGCTCATACACAGAGCAAAGCCGGACACACGTGCTGGTAGACTGGCGCCCAACGTAAGTTATTTTTATATTGTCTACCCAAGCCACAACCGCGACACAGTGAGCACGTTACATGCGTTGATGTCTTGCTTTGTATTATTCACATAGGCCTGGTACACTGATGTAAGAATTGATCCAGACCTCTAGTTACCAGACTCAAATTACACCCAAAAAAGACAATGTTATTTCCATGTGGTATAATATTTTTCCAACTACGTTTTCTCGACGGTTATTTTTATAAATTACTGCAATGTAGTGTTCAACCGTTTAAACATAAAATAATGTTACATAGACACTCTACATCCACCTATCCAATTTTGTATTCCACGACCTTGGCTTGATTTGATCGTAACCCGCTCAAATGGTGCTTCGTTATTATATTACTGCAATTTTGCAGTAGCTGTTATCGTTATACTATGGACAACATTCTACTAAAGACTGTCTACATCGTTCTTCGATTTTTACCAAAGTATTATTTATAACTAATCTTGCTTATACATAGTATTCCAACAAATTTCTTGAATTTGAACATTCGGTTTTACCATACATAATTATTGAAGTTTCATCAAATTTAACCACGTTATAGCAATATGATCTGTTTCTTTAAGCAAGGACCAGCCAAAAAAATACTTTTTAAAGAGAGCTGTGGATTGTACTATAGCCAAAAGCTCCTTCGTTTTTGTACAAAAGATTTGGCAACACTTTCATAACCATTACCGTTTATATACGATAAAGATTTCATTATCAACGATAAAGATTTCATTATCAACCTCTATAAGATCGTGTAGATTTTGAGGTTTTCTCGAATTATGTACGGCTAAGCTTTTACCCTTATTAGTAAGTGTTTCTAGTTTATCGTAAAAATTTTCATTTGTTATTTATTTCCCATGATTACTGCGTTCTTCTTGATTAAGATTGAAAAAATTTGAGTTATTTTACTGTCCCAGAGATGATGAAAGTATTTAAACCATAACTTCCTGACTTCGACTAAGTTTCGTCGGTTTCTTGTTTGCAACAATACTCGGTGCTGTTTACGCACGGATCTTGGTTTGAACTGAAGCTGGCCGACGTTTCTACTGTTCACTGATTAAGTAGTTTGGGCAATGGGAAAATACAAAACCGATCCGCTTTTTGCGGCCGAAATTTTACTCAGCGATGTAGCTATTTCTCATCGTGTAGCTGAGGAGCTGCCTTCATATATCCGAATAAAATAACAATTTTATTGTGAATGACGATTGTGAAAGTAACTGAAAATTGAGTATCGGAGATAAGAGATATTGGAAAAATTAGATATTGGAAGCCAACATTACAATAGTCATTAGTCAGATACCATTCGAAATGCTCGAATGCGTTATTGATAGTTGAACTTTCAGAATTGATTATTTGCATTTGTGGTCAATAGTTAAATGAAGTCATTCCACGATTATACAGGATAGAGTCATTTTTAGCCACCGTATAGGAATTCTACATGTCACCAACACTCAAACTCAAATTTTGTGACAGCAGGGTTTTCTAATTAAATAGTTCGTATGAACTTTCTGATTACGAGTCAGCAGCATTCAGTGGTTCAAGTAACATTCAACATCATAGTCGCTCGAACATAAAAATTTAGTTCACCACAAATGTACTGAACCTATATAGGACACCTACAGGATAGATAGCTCGATTAGGCATCTTTATATTCGGTCTCAAATAGTCTTTCTGGATAATAACTTTATTGGGTGGTGAACGACGGAGATTATATATACTACCAGGTCGACCACGACTTTTTAATCGATATTATTTAACGCGTGTTCTAGAATTTCGAATTTTTGCCGTATATCTGAAATAGCTAATCAATCAAAACTTACTGACGTGTAGGCCGATGCATCGATGAATTTCGATGCATATAGATGAGATTTGGATTCAGGTGGTTCATGCATGCAGCACGAATGGCTTTCCTTCGAAAGAAAAACTTTTTGCATTAATAAAGCAAATTGTGGAAACAATCAGCAACCTCTGACATCAGGGCGGCATATCAATGAAATCCGACGTATTGCTAAGCCTTTATGTACTCGATAAAATAATATACTTAAAATTCTTCTACTAAAAATTCCGAATTGGTATGGTATTGTGTGTTCTAAAAGATCTTGATTTTCTCTTTGCAACACTCACTGTTGTAAGGAGAAAATTGTTTTTGGTTGGTCATATCTAATGTTGTACGGGATGTTATTCGAAGCAAGTACGTTTCTTTACTACTGAGTCAAATCGTTTTTTATTAATGAGTCATCTGACATCTGAGTGGTACGTCAAATTCAGCAGATGGGGTTCGTGAACTGATTTTGTTAGAACAATTGTGCCCTTTGGTTTTATAAAAAAAACGGAAAGGATTTTCTTTCAGTATCCAACTATAATCACAAGCTCGATATAATTGCAGCCAATTAGAATTCGAGCTTTCTATTTACCTCCTTCCTAATTATAAAAAAATAACTGAGTGTGACGAGTCCATTTTATTCATATATCCACCTGTCATAAACACATAACAATTAAATCGTGCTCATTGTGAACCCAACATATGAATCTGACATATAATGTGACACAATAAAACGTATATTGATTAAAATTGATTAATTGATTATAATATGTGGCTGATGATGAAGAAACAAAAAAATAGTTAATTTACCGCAATTAATCAAAACATTATAAACTGTATGTGAGTATAAAGTTTGTGGTTAAAAGAAAAACACGACAGATTTATTTTTACATATATGTACGAGTATGTATGTACGCACAATTCCCCTAATCAAGTTTAAATTCAATAATCCTCAAATCATCCATTAAAATGAATAGTTTTTCTATTATATATAGTTTGTGTATATACTCGGTTTCTATACCATGTACTATAATAATTAATATTCATTGTCTTAATTATTAAACCCCAAATATTTGTTTTCGAGAAAAATTTTCTAATCATTTCACCAAAAATTCCAAACCAGCATGACACACACTCCCACCCATCTTTGTATGTTTATTATGTATATCCTAATACTAATTCATAATTTCGAATGCTGGATCTTAATACGATTATATATACTAGAGTTTATATACACACACATATATGTGTATATATATATATATATATATATATATATATATATATATATATATATATATATATATATATGTATATATATATATATATATATGTATATATATATATATATATATATATATATATATATATATATATATATATATATATATATATATATTTATATATATGTTTATATATATATATATATATATATATATATATATATATATATATATATATATATATATATATATATATAAACAGTCATACCCCGTACTACGTCTCTCCTCATAACGTCGTTTCGCTGCAACATTGTTACTAAAATCCGAATAAACCTCTCTGTATTGTCGCAGTTTTTCTCTGTAACGTCGTTTTTTAACGAATCCATAATGTTTAATTAATGGAAGAAGTAGCTAGAGCCGATACAAAAGTTGTGTTCCAAAGCGGAAAACTGAATACCAGTGCACAACGCGACTAACGATAGAATTACTTTAAAAGCAGGATAGAAGGAGAGATCTGCAAGTCCGAAAGCGACCAAAAATAGTGATAAACAGAAATAACCAGTGTTACGGAATGCGAATAAGAAGGCCTGCGAGTGACAAAATCCTAGTTGAGGAATGGTTCAAGCAATATGTTGTGCCAACTGAAACGCATTTGTTGAATAGAAATATTGAAGTCTATCTTTGCACCCAACACAACAACGATATTGAAACCAATGGATCAAATATATCAATAGCTATGTGACAGAAGATGTTAACGGTTTATCAATACCATAGTTTGGCAAGATCACAACATATAAAACGCCGTTATAACTATTGAACTGGCAAAAGCCTATCAACAAACTGCTTGAATCGATGTTAGAAGAAGGTGTGGACGAAAAATTGTATCAATGGGGAAAAAGCTACGTTTTTTAGATCTAACTACTAGCGACGATCAATTAACAAACCAAGAATTAATTGATGTAGAGCAAGAGATCCTAGATGATCAGAACGATATCTCGGACGTGGTAGTGCAAGCGGAAATAAACTCTGGAAAACAGAAGGAAGCTTTTCGATTTTCTGGAGCTTAAGAAATTGTTTAAGAGCTCGTAAAGTGACACAACCCGGCAAATGGAGCAATCAAAAGTGCAATTCATTGTTATAGAGAACGGTGGCGTTCAGAGTAACAAATTATTCGCAAATACAATTATCTCACGCCACAAATCAATAAATTACTAAAATCGATATTTCGAGTTATGTTTTTGTAATTCGCTAGAATTGTCACATCACAAGTAAACGTACATATACGACTCGCATAATAGGAACTTCAAGCCCGGTAGCATATGTCTGATGAGCTTAATTTTTAATCTTTTCAATCACATAGTCATTCAAAGACGTCATCATCAGATCGAAACCGGCCTAGCGAATTACACATTTCAAATACTATTCAAATCTACATAAAGTAACACGCTTCAGAATTCTGCTATTTTCTTCGGTATGCTCATTTCGAAGAGTGCTTTCCAGATTGCTCATCTACTTATGGAATTTAATGCGTGCTTTTAGTCCACGAAAAGTAGCTATAGTGGTGACCTCCACTCGTTCAATTGTTCGATGTTGATGTGATCTGTTGAGCTTGTTTGTGATATTCGTTGAAGAATAATCATTGCTAGTACTTTCATTGTACCGTTGAGGAGAGAGATGTTTTTCCAGTTCTTGTATTCTTTTATATCACCTTTCTTTTTGTTAAAGTCGAGCCTTTCGTCCATTTGGGTTATAGTTTCTGCCGTTATAGATGCGTCACCATTTAATTAACCGACCGGTAACCATTAACCGACCAGTTTGTTGTTCTTTAGCTTCTGAATAGCAATTTAACTTTCTCTATGGGTGGTTGGGTGTTGATTGCTTCGTTATAGTTCCATCAGCAAGAGTTCTTCATTTTGTTCGCTATCCGTTGTCTTCCAAGACCTCTTTCCATTTTTTCCTAAATGGGTTGTCTTTCAGTGGTTCCGGTGACCCGTTTTCAATTTTCTGCTGCAGTTTTCGCAGTCTCTCGAGTATAGTTTCTTCAATCAATTCTTGCCATCTTCTTTATTTGCTTAGCAATGTCCACCATATTTTTTTCGATTTTCCATGACAGAGCTGTAACTTTAGTTGGAGGCGTTCCTTAATTCTTGCCCATGTATCATCACTAATCTATAATTTTCTGGGGATATTTAGGTAGCCAAGCACTAGCAGTCTTAACGTAGGCGTCTTCTAGGTTCCCATTTCTGATCGATGTTACTGGTTTCTGTCGTTGAACGATTGAGTTGCAAGCGTTTATTTGAATGTGTTAGTCTGACCATGCTTCAATGCCGCTGGTTTGACTTAAACTATTGCTTTTACTAGTTGATGATCACTGTTATCCACTCATTGCTATAACCTCTTGTAACGAAGATAGGAATTTCTTATTAACCAGGACATGATCAATTTAATTCTAGGTACTTCCACCTGGTTATGTCTAAGTGTATTTGAGTATATTCTTATGTGGGAACTTGCTGCCTCCTATAAACACCTTATTTGTGACGCAGTAATCGACAAGTCTTTCGCAACTAGTAAAAACCGAAAATCAGTTGAAGAATGAAATCAAAACTTCAATCTTAAACTTTTAAACTTCTTATCTTTAAAAACTTTTTTCATTGATAAATTAATATTTTAGAATAGATTTTTTATTTCTTTATTTTAATTCATTATCAGATACATCAGTAATTACTGTGGTTGATTATAAGATCGAGACAATAGGCTCATGGTAAGGAAATAAGATACATGTTTTAGAATGAAAATAAAAAAGGTTTCTAGAGAAAGCTGCACCGATTATTGTTCCATGTCTTGTGGTAGGTTCAATTCGGTTATTATTAATTTGTAATTCTAATTTATCTTGTAGAAACTTTACCAATAATTGTCCATCTTCGGACGAAAAATTAACATTGAAATCACGTGCTAAAATTAGTGGCTTATATTATTATAAGCTTTATAATATTATTTCATGTTTTATTGGGCGAAATGTAAGCAACTACCATTGATGTTTGTTCCATCGTCCAAAACACAGTGAGCAGCGCATATATCACCAATTGATGATTGACAAATATCGATTTCACGATTTCCATTTTCGAAGTTACTATATTTAGATCCTGCTGATCTAAAAGTTTCATCGTCATTTGACCAGATTTCTGATAGAAATAAATTATAGCTTAAATCAATTACGGGATCGTTTAAGTCTCACACGTGTTTTCTGAGACTTTAACAATTGTAAGTTACCATGGAAAACAAGAATCGTTTTGCCTATTGTTGACACTGTATTCAACGATAATAGGCGAAATTCATCTTGTAAAGATATGATTGATGTATCATTTTTTAGACCATGGTATCAATTATCATTGTCTTTTGGCACTATATGTACAGTCCTTCAATACTGGAAGCACGTGATAGAGCAACATATAGTATAGAGAATTAGTCCTTAGATATTCATGAACCACTTCATTGTATGTTTCACCTTGAGATTCAGGAATAGTCATGGCACATCCTGATACTCAAGAAAAATGATGGTAGATCGCCCCATCACACTTTTCGAAACGCTCTCGTCACGCATTTACCATCTTCAGTGTTGGGGGCGTAAATTACACAATGTAGTTTACACAGTTATTTATATGTCATTTACCTGTAAATTACACAAGTTATTTTTTACATTACGAAATGTAAATAACGACTTCTTCATGACAAGGGCGCTATCTATTATATAATTAAATAACTAATAATTTAATTATTGTAAAAATTGACTGTGTAACGTTAAAAAAAAACAAAAACAAATTAATACGTCAAAAATTGTTGATATCGTTTTGATAAAAAAAAACGTAAGTATGTATTAGCATTGGTAAGATCTGTATTTCAAATTTGAACACAGATGGCAGTGTAGATACATAAATGATACATATTTATGATGCGTATAACCCTTATAAACAAATATTTGTTACATTTATACACTATTTCCAGTTATTTTTCAGAGTTTTGACGTTTTTGACATATTTTATGTAAATTACACGTTTTTTACTGTACTTTACGTTATATACATAAAAATGTAAATAACGTTTTTTACATGTACAGTACCCATCACTGACCATCTTACATAAAACCTGCAATGCAAGTCATATTAGAACATTTTTTTTCAGCTAGTGGAAAATGAAAATCAGTTGAAAAAGTTAGAATGAAATGAAATTAGAAAAATCTCTTTGCCTCTTATAACGTTGTTGCGCCTAGCGTCGTGATTTTAAGGAACCAATTAACAACGTTACGCGAGGGATGACTGTATATATATATATATATATATATATATATATATATATATATATATATATATATATATATATATATATATATATATATATATATATATATATATTCATCTGCATGAGATGATGAAAATGAGGAAAATTTTTCTATAAAATTCCTATTAAAATTATCTTGGAAAGTTAAAATAAGATTACTTGTAGTTGGATGAGTTGTTATACACTCTTCTTCGTCTTTTTATTTTAATTTTATATTATTTATTTATTTATTTTTTTTTGTAACGTTTCAAGGAAATAAATAAATATTTTAATCTATTTAACTCACTTTATGATTATCATGGTGGTGGAAAGAAAATGTATCTTATGTACATGTATGTATGCTGTATACAGATTTGTTGTGATTTTTAAAAGGTATATTATTTGTACGTACTCGTATATAGCAAAATTATTATTAATCCTTTCGTCTTCCTTTTTATATAACATCATATCTTATTATGACTATTAGTGTTATATGTCTTATATTCTGCTGTTATTATTATTATTATAAATTATTGTTGTTGGAAAAATATCGTTTTAAATAATTTAAATATTTTAAATATTAAATGTGAATAAGTGTAATATAAAATTTAATTATATTTAAGAATGTGGAAATAATTATGTTCTTAGTAATACGCACACATACACATATAACTTTGATTTAAGTTAATAACATTAAATATATGGAATAATTATAATTTGTATATAATATCCATTAATTATAATCTAATTATATACATTAACTTTTATGAGTGTATGTGCGTTTAGGCGGTAATGGTTTAAAAATTTAAATTAGTCCGCATACAATGAACCCCCAAAAAATAATTTATATTTCGGAAAATCATCAAGAAACCACTAATTTATTATTGTTTCCAAACTATACACACACATACAGCAAAAAAAATCGGTTTTTTGTAACCTAAATCAACTCAACTAATCAAAAACCATTACTAATATATCCTATATAGGCTTCAAACTATATATTGTATATACTCAGGTGGAAAAATCGACTATTTATTGTGGGGTTGATGTCTTGCCGAAGAAAATATATTTATTTCCTTTTGTGTATATACACTAATTTACGGTCTTTTGTGAAGAACATTTTAACGTTATTAAACTTAAATGTGTGTGTGTGTATGTATGTATGTACAAGACACATACATTTTTGAATATATAATTTTTGTATATGTAGAAGAAATGTTCAAATTAAAAAGAAATACCACAAAACTCCCTTACAAAATGGAATCTAATTAATCATGTCGATGAGGTTACACTCTCTCTCTATATATATGTGTGTGTATAGAGAACAAAACTATTTTTTGTGTTCAGAAAATTCTTTATACAGTGTTGAATTTTCCACAATAAAGGAAAATTTAGTGTGTATATAGAATTCAACCCTGTCTACTAGTCGATGTATGCATATACTGTACGAAGGAAGTAATTAGCAAATATGATTACATGTCATTTCCAGTTGGTGTTTATCGTCACCAGCCCACCACCCAAAATATTTAGAAACAGTTTTCCCATAAGAGGTTACATTTTGAATGGCCTACTATTTTGGCACCTGCCAATTTTGAAGCAGTCATCTTTTGACGTCGTCGCCCAACTTCTCGGCCGGTAATACTGTAACAGTAAAACTGGCGGAAAAATGTATACAGTTGGGCCAAGTTAGTGATGTGAAGAATCGAAACCGTGCGGGTCGCTCTAAATCAACTGAGAATAAAGCTGCTTTAGCCCGTATTTTAAAAAAAAAACCAGTTTATCGATTACTAGTCGATCTTTGGAATTAGGTATTCCACAAACGTCATTACACCGTACTTTTTATAAAGACTAAGATCTTAAGGCTTTTAAAGTTAAACTAACACAAAACCCAAACCGGTCGATCACCATAAACAACGATGCAGATTTTTATCAAAAAATCATCTTGAGTGATTGTGGTCCTTTTCTTGAGTGATTGTGGTCCTGGAATCACTGTTTGGTGCAATCAATGCGATACGCAGGAGCAAATATGTACCAATGAAGTGGAAAGTAGTAGAAGTAATTATGATTCCGAAACGGGGCAAGCCACTGAATGATAGAATGTCTTACCGGCCAAAACACTACAAAAATTGTGTGAGAGGTTGTTGCTCAAACGATTGGAAAGAACCATAGAACAAAGAAACCTTATCACAGATTATCAGTTTGGTTTCAGAGAGAAACACTCAACTATAGAACAGAAGTATAGGCTTACAGATGTCATTTAGAATACATTAGAGAGGAAAAAGATTTGCTCTAGTATCTTCTTAGATGTGGCGTAGGACTTTCGTTAAGGTTGTGGCACAGAGGTTTATTCTTTTGTTATAATCATAACTATAGAAAATCGCCCCTTCGGGTGAATTATGAAGAAGAATATTCCGAGCTAACACAGATTTCGACAGGGCGAAAACAGAAAAAGATATCGCAGGGAAGTTGTTTGGGACCTATTATTTACGATGAGAATTGTCAACCGACAATAAATTCCTATAATATCCACATGTGTGAAAGCCTGTATGGATCTACGGAATACAGCTCTGGAGCTGTACAAATAAATAATAACACAATAATACAAACTTTTCATAACAAAGAGCTACGAGATATTGTTACCACTCCGAGGTACATAAGAAATAATGACCTCCAGAGGGACCTAACTATCCAGACGGATCGAGAAGAAATACAAAAACTTGCAGTAATTCATGAACAGCGTATTTATCAACACGTAAACGAAAAACTTTGTGGTATGTTGGACACATCACATGCAGTAAGACGATTGCAGAGAACGAAACCAGTTGATTTAATGGATTAAGGACGCCAGTGCACTATTTCAGTAAATAACCTATAAATGGAAATGGTTAATGGGCCTCTTCACATTCATCAGTGACTAAATTAAGAAAATAAAATTAAACTAGATGACTTTTTATGACTGGAATTGGAAAATATTGATATGGATGACGTTTATTTTCCGTAAGACGGCGCTACGTTCTACACAGCAACAACTCGATGGTTAATTGCCGTCAGGAAGAAGCTTTGCAAGAAAAGCTTTCTGTCGGCAATTGACCACCGTGATCTGGTGATATAACACCTTTAGATTTTTTTCTTTGCGGCAACGCGAAAGGTCTATGCTCCAGAACCAAATCAAAAGTTTAAAGGTGGAATTCGTGACATTATCGAGGACTTACAGCTGCAATAAAATAATCGTTTTTTTAAATATAAAAATTAAACCTCTTATTGGAAAACCCTTTATATATATATATATATATATATATATATATATATATATATATATATATATATATATATACAATATATATGTATATACATATATACTTACGTAGACATAATTTATGTTAAAGATTTTTCTCTATCTACCTATGTATAACCTTTGGGTGCACCGCAGCGCACTCTTATACATAATTTGGCATAAAAATGATTAAAATTTTGGTCTATGTACAAATCGATTGCGGTGATTTTTGTTATAGTTTGCTTTGTGTCTACTTCAAAAACCGTATCGAAAAAAATATATGATGGGTGATGGTTATGTAAATTGTGGGGGAAGGGGTGGTTAAATAGGAAAATGAAATGAAATTTTATGGTTGAAATATTGTTAAAAAATTTTACTTTTATGTATTTTGGTGGGCAAATTTCATTACGTAATATATTTATGCAAACGTCATGTAAATCTCTGGTTTGGTTGGTTGTGAGTGTTTATACTCGTATATATATACGAGCTTACTTGTTTATAGGAATATAAAAAGGAAATATTTTTATGATTGAAGTTGAAGATAATCATTTTAATGGATTGTCGAAAATATAATTTTTTTTTTTGATTTTATTTGATTTGATAAAATCTTGATTTTAATTTAATAACGACCTGTTCTTTTTAAATTATTTATGGATTTATCTTTAATTATGCGAACGATATTCTGAAATTTTAATTTATAGTCTTTAGACATTTTGAATCATTATATCTGTCGTACAGATACACTTGTTGAGTTGTATTTCCACTACTTCTTTGTTGGCAATTTTTCAAAACCAGTAAACACTTTTGTACTCCGTCAAATAGAACTTTTGCTCTATAGGTTTAGCCACTTACTTCTTTTAAGAAACATCACCTACACTCTCAAATATTGCACACATTTGCGACATTTTAAAGTATATTGAAAAAAGCTCCAAAGCTTAAAGCTTTAATATATATATATATATATATATATATATATATATATATATATATATATATATATATATATATATATATATATTTATATATATATATATATATATATATATATATATATATATATATATATATATATATGTTACGTGGTTATAGTCCAAAATGCGGCGAATGTCGACATTTACCTATCCCTTTAGTAAATGTATGTTCTATTATTGTAAACCTACTCTTACCTTCAAATTTAGGCTATATTCACATTTACTCTTTAATTTTTTTTATTAAAAAATGATTTCGTAGCAGACCCTAAAATGATTTTGTAGTAAACCCTAACTGCTTCTTCGAGGATGCCCTTGTAAGTTGCTGTGGTCATTTTTCCGGTTGGAAATGACAAATCTCTCGGAACATAAAATGATATAGCCCCCCACACTATAACGCCTCCTTCCCGGCTGTGGTATTTTGCTAAAAACTGTTCCTCTTTTCGAAGTTCGTGAAAATAATAATTAAACCCATCAGGACACGTTTCTATTTTTCAGCCCATGTCATATGCTGCCTCGAGAAATATAACCTTTTCTTTTTCCTCTCCTGATTTAGAGAGGGTTTCTTTTGGAGCTTACTTTGAATAAGGTGATTTGCTCTTTTAATCACTCTCCATACTGTTGTTTGGCTAGCCTCCACAACAACTCTAGCTTTAATTTTTGCATAAGATAGTGCGCAATTGGGTGCTGCCCCTAGTATGGCCCGCTTGTCGGCTGCGAATGTGGTCTCAACTGTTCGGCCTTTATTATTTGAGCCATATTCTCTTGGATTTTTTTGTAAAATTGAAGATAATAGTCTTACTTCTTCCTATTTTATCTGCAATTGCTTGTAGAGAATAATTTTCGCCGTGCAGTACTTGGATTGGGGCTGTTTCTCCCTTACTAAGTTTTTTTCTTCGACCCATATTTAAATTTTTTTATGTTTATATTATAAATTCCAAAAACCAAAGCTCTCACTTAAAAGATTGTGGTACTTTCCTTATCTAGCCAAATTTGCTCAACACTTTTACTATCTTCAAAAGCTACTAAATTTTCTAAACAGAGCTTTTCAAACTATTTTTTAAAGCATCGCTTCAATTATGATTTGAAAATCTTAAATGAATATAGTTCCTACTATTTCCGATCAAGCTACAAATATTAAATAAAATTTATAAAATATAAAAATAGCCATTGTTGCGGTTACATGGGGTTGTAAAAGCTCCAATTGCATGGTTGGTCCAAACATCATAAGCACATGCCATAGAAATTTAAGATAAACAAAGATTTATAATCGAGATTTATATCACTAATATGCCTTTTTTATAGTGATGCAGAAGCCAAAATTTCATAAAGTTCAAAAGGTGGTTAAAACTACTTTTTTAACCTAGGCTATTTCCCTGGCTAATAGGGAACTAAGATAAATACCAACAATTTTGGTGTTTCGAATATACCTTGAAGATTAGTAAGTAAGTCAGTTTTGTCTATTAAGTCAGCAACTCAGCTTTGTGAAACATCTGCATTTGTATCACTTAAGCCACCATTTTAGCCGATTTGTTTAAATATATTAAAAACTTTGAGCGAAACAGTTTTGGGAAGAACTATTCAATAATGGCAAATAATGATCAAATGAGGAAAGCAGCAGAACAGTAAACCTTTTGGTCAAACGAATATGTGCAATTATTAACAATTTTATATACACTAGTCATACGGCCCCACGTTAAGCTCAGAACATAAATGTAACTTAATTCTCAAAACATCGTGTCGCAGAGCTTTAACAGTCTTACATAATTTTTAATTCAGTTTTTACACTTTACATATGTTAAAACTGAAAATACTTATGACCAGCACTAAGTATTGGCTTTTCACCCACAATCAATAAATATTGAAACATTATACCAGTTATTATACCAGTTATATATAAATAAACCATTAACATTTCGTTTAACACAACCTATTATAGATACTTAAGAAGGATATTTTGAAAAGTTTCAGTTATAAGTTGATTATATCATCCTCATTGACAGAGAGCGTTGCTTGCTTGCTCCGTCAGTCGGAGGTCTCTGGTTGATTTCCGGTAGTGACCATACATCACGATTAGCTGTTTTAATGTGAAAGTTTATGCATGTATGTGAATGAGGGTTAAACCGAGCCCACCTAGGGTCATTGAAATCTGGAATACTTTTCACCTTAAATGATTAAGTTCGATTAACATATTACTTCCAAGTTGCTTAGCAATTCTGTACTATTATGATATGATACTACCTACAAGACAGTAACTTGCAATCTTATACATAGTTGAAATGTTTCTTACGTACTGGTAACAAAAATATTTAGTTAAAATCAGACCAATGCTCTAAAAGGAGCTTATAAGTTGTAATAAGGAAGTAAAATCGAGTTGAAAATCTTACAAAAATAAAATAAAAGTTTTAGAAAAGTAAGCAATTTGCTAACATATTGTACTAAACTAGTACCTATGAAGAGTATTATAACGGAAGATTACCATTACTTCAAGTTACCGTTAAAGCGTACAGATAGATCTATACCAGACGGCCGACAAAAAACGAGTGACGTTTATATTTCCCAGAAACACGCATGGAAAATCTAGGAATGAAACAAGCTTTACTTAAAAAGCTCTCCTCAATTCACAAAATTGAATGTCGTAAATTTCTTCTTATCTTGTGGAATGAACTTCCATTCATTTAAGAAATTTTTATAAGAAAAATTGAGGCCTGTTGTAATTTAATAATGTTTACATGCTAAGATAAGCCGTCATGTTAGCAAGAGTTTATGGTTTGCGGTAATTAGTAACCACATTTGTTGAGAGTATAACTATAAGTTAAAGTGTTACGATTTTGAATGGCTAATTTTGCCTCAATCATAATGTGTCGCTATTCTTATAAAGCTCTTTGGTACTCTGATAACTGTGGAATTTAACTCTTTACGAAAAAATGTTCAAATGGCACCGTCATTCAGTCACCAAAGTAACCCATTCAATAAACCAATAATTCTCTTTAGTGATTCGTTTGTATAGTGTCCACCTCCAATTTTGTCACCAGTTTAATAAGTCTTGTTCAATCATCAACTTTTATGTTATATCTGGATTATCTAGACTTGAAGCTAAATTTATCAAATTTCAAAACTATTAAATTATATAAAATGTCAACTAATGACGTCGTATATATATACACAGATTAATGGAGTGCTACTCAGTGGTTGAGTGAGGGAAAACACAAAAAACTCAACAGAAATCGCTTAGCCAACAAAAATTCAAAAGAATCAACATTATGAAACATTACAACAACAAGTACAAAAAAATTATATCATATTTTATGATCCGAGCTTTTCGTGTATGTGTATATGTATATGTGTGTGTGTATTTGTTGACTTTAAATTCTCCGAGCTATTTTATTTTCCAAAATTTGTGATTCAACAAAAACTTCAAACACGTATATAGCTTTAGCATGAAGCTGAATAAAAAATTAAAGAGCTTTTTAGTATATTGTTTTAAAGCTTAAAGTTCAATACTCGTATACAGAACACACACACACAAAAAAATTTCTATTATTCAAGACAAACTCTTTTCATGTATTAGATTTAGGTATATGTTAGGTATGTAATATTTAAACGTAAAAATATTTTATAAATATTTATTCAGGTGGAAGAAATGAAAATCAATCCCTACATATATGGATGTACGAGGCGGTATGCTTGTATGTTTATAGTTCGGTATATAAAAAAAATATGAATTTTCTTAAAATAAAATTACATTTAATTATGAATTTCATGAATTAGATATTAAATTTTAAATTAGTGTTGATTTACTGTTCACAGGTACAAAACAAAAAAAAAATAATGGATGTGGTTTAAGGAAATTCTTAAATGGTCATGATACAGTATATATGTAAGTACGTCCGTCAATGTACCTGTATGTATATATGTATATTAATAATTTAATAGTTGTTTTTTGTTCAAAATATACATTTTGTATAATGTCCGGTTGTTTTGTACGCGTACATTATTAATTGTTGTGCCTTGGGAACGTCAGTGGAAAATTTATAATTTTTGTAAGAGGATTGATAATATGTTGCTGACTGCTTAATTCCAGGATAATTTTATTCCAAATAGTCGGTGATTCTTAACTTTGTTGGCTGTTTTTGAAATCCTTGGACTCTCGACTAACTTTCAGATAGCTTTTAATAAACTATAACTTATGATGTAGGCGGTCAAATCTAGGATGAACGAAATTTCATGATGTTAAAGTTGATTGATACTTTTTAGTCTTGAACTGGTTTTTTATTGGAAAAGTTATGAAAATTGACACATCATTTGCTTATATAAGAATTTAAATGAACTAGCAGTTGTTCTCACGGTTATTTTTCATAGCAGTTGTTCTCACAGCAGCAGCTGTTTCAGCGGTTTGGCATTAAAATTTCGAAGCTTTTATAATATATATATATATATATATATATATATATATATATATATATATATATATATATATATATATATATATATATATATATATATATATATATATCAAAGAATCATTGACAGACAAGCTTAGGTTAGGACGCTGAGTCAACAAGCATTTGACGTTGAGGAGTTTCTTAGAAGTGTAATGTGTCGCAATAATTTGCTTTGTGTATTCTGTAATTTTGATTCGACTATATGCCGGTTTCTATCCGATAAGGTAATTGAATGGTCGTGTGATCGAAAAGATTAAATTAATCTCATCAAGAATATTTGCAACTGGGTTTGATGTATATTGCTTGTATGGAAACTTTAAAACATCTATTGGTCTTTTACATCGATAACTCAGGATGTTATTGATTGGAACAAATGTGGAAAACTATTTGAAGCACCACAAAGTTTGATGAAATTTTGAAAGCTACCTTACTGTCCCTAATAGGTTTTAATCATTAGTACATAATACGCTACCACATTATGTCGGTAACAAAACATATATGTTGTGGCTAGTGCATTAAAAACGTTGTAAAATATTTAGCCACATTACATCGACCAAGTACGAAAAATGTCCGGGCTTGTAAAAATCTTGAACCGCTCTGATATCTGATTGTGGTTAATTGACCATACCAAATAGTCTATATGCTCTCGCCATGGTGTATGTTTAAGAATCATATCGAAAAGAGAGTCAATGATTATTACATGATCGATTGTGATTACTATGGTGAATAAAGATACCGACATGAGACATGGACATATATTATACAAAGTGGTCAAGTTTATTTCAAATTAAGAATTTTTTGTCATTTGACGTCAAGGTGTTCTCTTAGATGGGCCAGGATCTCAAGTAGGTATTTCCGTTTGGCAAGCCATTCCGTCAATAGATTTGGTATGTCGTATTTTGGATCCCAAATTAAAATTGAAAATCAAGAAACCAAATGACAAAAATAATTAATAAAAAGGTATTTAGAGCAGATGTTTCTTGTCACGGACACCCTAAAAGATTTTGATTTTAAAGTGATTTTAGATAGTCTCTATATTAGTCTTATTCTAGACCTAACGTCTTCTCGAATTCTTAAATGGTTGGAATAGACAGTAAGAATGAATTCAATGGTTTTAAAAGGTACTTCCATGGTATAACATAAACAGTTTATCTACCTAGATCGCCATTAGATGGTTATGGTCTTGGAACTAGTATACTTTGTTTTCGGAATAATCGAACGATTTGTTGTATTATATTTTAAGTATATCGAAGTTTTTAGAGTGCCTCTCTATTAGAAGATTTGAAAGCGTGTTAAGTGTCTACAATCAAGTAAAACATAACATTTTTTTTAGACGGGAACAACATTATGTAAACTCCGAATCCAGCAATATGGAACTTCACAAGAATGTAAAGCTTGGCCTTATATATATGATTTAACAGATTGAAAAATCGAACACCACAACTTGGCGACACTTAAATCACATACACAAATTAGTAAAAGTTTTGTGTATTGTGACATTAATAGATTCTGTGATAATAAGGATCAGCACATAACTTGAATATATGCGAAGAAAGCTCTTCAGAAATAAATTTTAAATTGAACATATCCCAACTGCACGATTATAGTGTTTTATTGAAGATCTTTTTTATTTGGAATCTAGAATCCACTGATCGCAAATACTTGCCTCGTAAAAAATGTTGGTATAGAATCTTGAATCCATTAACGTCATTTGACAGTTCATTAAAGTTCCGGAAAGATTTATTTAAGTGGTATACCGTGCCCAAAAATTGTAAGAGATTCGTTTGAGTGTTTGAACTGGTTGGAATTTGAATCAGGTTTATAACTCATTTGAAAGATTTGTGTACAAGAGATGAATTATTTGCATGGAATCACGTAATTCAAACTGTTACTTAGGTAATCAATACGAGTACGATGATGAAATATATTCATGGGTCGAGGTACGTTTCATTTAGGACAAACTCATATTTATCGAAAAAACGGTTTGTTTCTATCTTTGGATTTTTTTGGAGCTCAAGGAACTCCCAACTTTTCGTGGTTCGCTTATTTACTTGCTACGTTACTCCTGACAGTCAAATCGCATTGATCGTAATAGCGTAGTGAAAAATCCTGTTTGCATCTAAACCGATTTCTTTCGCTCCGTTTGTTGATCCATTAGATCTTTAAAACATTTATTGCCTTTAAAACAAAGTAACTGTGGTTTACGATTAAAATTGGACAACTCGTATTTAATTTTCCTCTGTAAAAATAGTTTCCAATTTAAAATGAGCTTTTTTTTTAAAGAAAACTTTTGCGTAATCAGGTGAGGTTTTGTTACAGGAACTACATCAAATCGGTTCCAGCACAACCAATTAAAATCGAAATAGTCATTTACATGAAAGCTTGTCCTCTATTTGGAAAAGCTTTAACCACTCCACGATTTGATTGAAGTAATAATATTGCTGTGCGATATAGAGCTTTTAAGGCATTAGGGACCATATACGTCTCACTAAATATGAACCTAAAATTGTTCCCCAAATAATCCGTTCCGATTTCAACACAACATCGTCTATGTCTCAGAACATTGGATTGAATTTGATGTTTGATGCAAAAATTTAAACAATTATACAAGTATAACACCACAATCCAAACATACACAAATTTTGAACCAGTATTTGGAAAAATCTGAATAATTTATACGAACAATATGAAAGTTGAATAAAAAAAATCGAAAATTGAATACAAGAGCAAAATACAAATCAAATATGAATAATTTTTCCCTCCCATTTTCTCTCGGGAAATACATTCCATTCATTTTGATTTTTTAATATTTCACAAGCGGAAGCACACAAAAATATTCGCACACCGAAAAGCTTTTTTACTTTATGTATTAATGTTAAAGTGTGTATACTTTAAGCCAAAGTGTTATTTATTCGTCGTTACATGCATATATTGGTGTATTGACCGAAATAATATGTTAGTTTACACTCTTCCCCTCTATATCGAGTTTAGAATTTAGTCATGACATGATTTCTATCGGAATGGAAATTTTTTTTTTATGTGTATATACCTACATTCATTTTCATTATCGGCGGCGCACCACCAACAACAAAATTATTAATCGAAAGCTTTCTTTTCTCGTGGAATTTATGTGAGTATGTGTATGTGTACATAAAATCGAAATAAAATTAAAATCGTTGCGCTTAAAAACAAAATTGATAGAGACATTGACAGTGATTTATTGTTTCTAGTGATGTTAAAAGTAATTTTTAACTCCTGGAAAATATTTGGTTGGAAAATTGGTTAGATATATAGTGTTTGTGTGTATAATGTGCGAGAATATAAATTACACATACATATATACATTCTCCCGTTTGGTATCGTTAACACATATATGTATGTACACCAAACTTTGGAAAATATATATAAAAATTTAATAAGGTTTTCCGAATGCGTGTATATGTTCTTTACACAGCATGATACGCGATATTTTAATGGTTTTAAATCACTTAATACGAGTTTTCTTTCAGAATCTCTACTCTGAAGGGTAGAAATAACTATATATGTAAATATATATTCGCACATACACCGCACAATATATATATAGAGCTTTAATGGATGAAATATCATTTTGACAGTAATATCGCTAATTGAACTCTATTATAAATTCGTAACAAAATGTATAAACGCGGGATAAACGTGTCGGTAGGTGAAAAGTGATATTAAGATACGTAATTATTGTGTTTGAGAAGAACACAAACACACACCCCTTCATCACATATAGATTTCGATATTCGTATGAATAAATTCAGTCAGGCAGATGGATTCACAACTTCCAATTTTTTATAGAGCTGCTTATTACTCAGATCAAGACGGTGAGAGTGGGGCATGCCTGTTTCGTAAATAAATGTGTTGTCGTAGCAGACAACTACACCTGGTTAAATCGCTTGATTTATGACCCGCATCTCATGTGTGAAACAGTCTCGACTGGAACTCGTGGCCGTCCAAGAAACTCGATGTCTTAAAAGTAATATAAGAGACCAAGTGTCTCAAGGCAATAAATTGCTACATTACACCTCTGGAATATGGATTTCTGATTGAGCCACAAGTAAGTGTTGAAATTTCAAGCAATCGATAATCATTAGATTGAGCACTTTGTTAGATTGGTGACGTAAATGCTGGAACTGATAGAAATTACACCGAATTATGTAATAATATAGATCCATACTCCCGAAACGAAACGGTGACCGAAAATAGAACAAATTGAAAACATGGATACACGTAAATATCTCGAAGCTTTGCCATGTGTTTAAAAAAGCGGACTCAGGCCCAAGACGCGAAATCGTATCGGTCTTCAACCAAATTCGTAGGTAGTAGCCATTATCTAGTCACTGCAAAGCTACGATGGAAATTTTCGTAAAGGTCAGAGAGGACAGAGAAAAATACAACACGATTCTCCTGTGAAGGTCTGATAAATGAAGAAACGGAACGAAAATATCAAGATTTTGCCAGCAGATCTAATTACCAATTTTATGAAATGAAAAGTTAATTTTCGGTATAGTAAAAACTTCGCCCAAAAATGATTGGTTTGATGAGGAGTGTCGTCTTGCTGTTGAGCAACAAAATATAACCAATAATGAAGTGACGGTTTACAGTGGCTAGAAGAAATAAAGTAGTTCTTGCTAAGATGACAGCTAAACGAATTTGTTGACAGAAGAAGCATGAGTGTCGTTTCTTTAAAGAAGTCACCGGAATGCACAATACCTTTAGATCTCGGTCAAGTACCACTCGGAACTAGAATGGAAACTTTGATGGAAACATCGATGCAGTACTCGATACATGGGGCGACCATTTTTCTGTTCTACTTAATGTGGCACAAATGTGTCTCATGTTGGAGTACCGTATACAGACCAAAGAGATGTTCATTAAACCATTTACTCCCAATGTATGAGATATATCATACGCAAATCGCTACTTTTTTAATCTCTTCTCTTTCGACTTCTATACATACATCTTTCGTTTGCTCTCTTGAATTGTTGATAATGGTGTAAAAACTAATAAAAAGAAAAAAAAACCTAACGGAAAAATATGGTTCAGTGTTGTTTTGATCGTTGTTTAAAAAGGACAATGTTGATCGACGTTGGTAAGTAATAAATTTAGAAAAAAATGTGTATTTTTTTTATTTTATAACAAGGATATATAAATTTATTTAATTTAAAATTTAAAAAAATTATGTAGTAGATAATTTTTGGAGTATACATAATATGGAGTAGATGAATATCATTTGATCCTTATGAAGCAAATGTATGGCGCAGATATCGATAAAGACGATGCCCTCAGTGAAGATGAAGGAGAACAAAACATTCAAAGCCTAAGAAGAAAAATAGTATCCCAAAATTGTGAACTTAATACAATTCAGAATAAAGAATTGAATGAAATAGTTACCAACGAAGCGGAAAGCAGCTCGCATAGCCCGAAGCCAAAAAAAATGAAAAAATTAAACACTGGTTAAAACACAAGCTGTTAATCATTTGAAATCAAACGGAGGTGTGTCCTACCAAATAAGACCATTCTGTCCCAACATATGTATTGAAGAAGAATCAAAACCAGTAGACGTGTTTAAAAGATTATTCGACAGCGCCATCATAACCGAAATTTGTTCTCAAACTGTTAAATATGCCCAATCTAAAGATGCAATAATCTTTGAGATAAAAGAAGAAGAAATGTATAAGTTTATTGGTGTTCTTTTATTGTCTGGATACGTCAAAGTTCCAAATCGTAGAATGTATTGGGAGAAGCAAGAAGACGCGTTCTACATAATGGTTTCCAATGCCATATCGAAAAACCGATTTAATGCCATTATGCAATATTTCCATTTAAATGATAACACCACCATTGACATGAACATTAAATTATATAAAGTTCGGCCACTGATCGATCATTTGAACAACAAGTTCCAGCTTTACGGCAGATCATTATGTACTGCATTTTCAATTGATGAAGCAATGGAACCGTATTATGGCCGCAATCACCTAAAACAATTTATACGAGGCAAGCCAATTAGATTTAGTTTTAAGTTTTGGTGTCGAAATAGAACTATCGGACTATCTTTTGAAATTTATACCTTATACTGGTAAGCATTTCACATCCAAAAACGCCCCTCACAGTTATTTTATAGTTTTGGTTCTATTTTTAGGCAAATCCGGAAGAGATACAAGCACACCATTAGGGGAAAGTGTAGTAAAAACTTTATCAGAAAATATAATTACTCAAGGATCTTCGATTTTTATCGACAATTTTTTCACTTCTCTTCAGTTGCTAGAAGAGTTCAAAAGCAAAAAAATTAACATCGTGGGCACAATAAGAAAAAATCGTAAAGAGAATGCTACGCTACTGGATTTCTTCCTGTGCGATTCAAGATCGGAAATGACATTGACTCGATGGCACGAAAATAGTCAAGTCACTATGGCGACGAATATGAATGATACCGATATAGTATTATAAGAATCAACTTGTATCCGGTATAGCAGCCTTTTTTTCGGTTCACGTTAAATGAAGCAGTCTCTAACGCATGGTTTTTGTACAGAGAGGCACATCCAAATGTTCCACTCTTACAATTTACTAGCGAATTGGTTCGTTCATTACTTGCCGAGAATATTCAATAAAAATTATATTCCTTATCTTCCAAGAGGCCAGGTCCCAGACCATCAAATAGTAGTATTCAATTTGACGGAATAGGACATCTTATTATATGTGAGCCCTATTCTCCAGCCTTGAATATTTTAATGTACATGTATTATGAATATCAGTAAAATGGGGGCTCTAGAACATAGTTCGGGTTTGAATGGGTTAAGGATCAATCCTATGAGGAATTCACCATGGTCATTAAAGAAATTTAAGAAAAATTGTTTATATGAAGTTGATTGCATTAATTCAGAGCTCTTGATATTCGGAGGGCTAATTTTGTGGAACTGTCTTTTTCACCTTATTCCATGGTATGACGAAATGAAGTTATGACTGAAGAATGGAAAGTGGTCGCGTTATGCTTAATATTCATGCATATAGGTGACAGTATACAAGTTATTGTCGTACATTATCTTGGGAGGAATTACTCCTCTGGCGGTGTAAATTATTGGTGAATATAACAACGAAGATTGCGTCCATCGAACAGTCGCTGATCAAGTTTTTTCGCTACGAATGATTTTTCAAGTATTTTGAAAAATCTCGCTGTTCACCAGGTATTTTTAGATTTCAAGGAAGCCTATGACTCGATTAATTGAGAGAGTCTTTGGTATATGCTTGAATATTTTGGAATACTAAACAAATACGTACCTCTGTAAAATGACAGTAACGCAATCACATACTGTATTAAAGTTTGAAACAGGCTATCGAGAACTTTTGCAATCAATTCCGGTATTAGACAAGAAGATGCGTGGTCCCCTATACGTTTTAATCTCATTTTGGAATACATCCTACGTAGAAGTGAAATGGCAACGGACTGAAAAAGATGCTTGATCCACTTGAACAGTATTTAGCTTTCGTTGGTCTCAAAATCAACGAGTTCAAAAACAAATATATGATCTCAGGTTTTCGAGACCAACACGCCAATGATTTCAGTAGTGGTAACCACACGTTTGAAGGAGTGATGAGATTGAATATCTTGGATCTCTCATTACTCACGATAACAGTGTATGAGAGGGTATCAATGTTCGTTTTGTCACTGGCAATCGGGCTTTATACTACGCCCACTTCTGGAATCAAAATATCATGGAAATGCAGGCAAGCTTATATCGAACAGAGTGTTGATCAGACCCGTTTTGTTGTAGCCACATTCTAGGGAAGAATGATAGCGTAGATAGCGATCTGACATTTTATAATTGTTAACAACAATATAAAGAGCAAGATCGTAACCGTCAGATTGTTGACTCGATCCAAGCGAACAATAGCCTCTAAACAAATGAATATATTTAGTCAGGTATTTCGATTCACAACTCTTCCTGTCTTTTATATGCCTGCTTATTACTAAGTTCAATAAACAAAGTGATGATGATGTCGAGCTACTTTACACATCACGTATTTTGTATATAGAAAAGCGCTTTATTGTTATTTATTACATTGTATGTTGCTTTGTAAATCTCATCAGAATGAAACACTACAACAATGGTAAACATTTCTATAACCTTTTGATGCACATATATATGCTATACAGCATCATTATGTTTGATGACTTTTATGTAACTACCAAACACTATATCGTGTCAATTGTTGTTTTTATGCCTGATTTATCTCATTTAGATCTCAGTGTATTAACAAAAAACATCATTATGTAAATTGAAAATGGTAAAAACTTTGAGATTCCAATCAGAATTATGCTGGAGCTTTTCTACTGAGGATATGTTTTATATACAAAGTGAAACTTTAAACTGTCACACATATCATTTCTTTACTGTTGAAGTATGTATATGTATATACACACACACACACACCAAATAATTTTTCCTGGGATATATGTCATGACACCTGATATCAAATACATGGTGTGTACAAAACAAAATACGAAAGATTTCCCATTAGGCGACACTAATGTTATATTTGCACGCAATTATTATGTCAAGACTGATTTTCATTATCGTGTGTGTATAATAACTTACTTGTGTACAGGATTCATTTGTTTCTAAAGTGGTGACCCTGGAGAGAATTATACACCATACAATATACATAGTTTGGAATTCAATTAGTGTTGAAAATAAATTTTCCGCCGTGTTTTACAAAAAAGTTGGATTTATTTCCGAATAACTTCGAGCACGGGTATATACATACACATAAAGGGGGAGGTGGTGGCATATAGACGGTACGCACAAACAGGAAAATTATTTTATAATAATAGAATTAAATTTTAATTTTCCTTTTACATACATAAGCGCAGATATAGAAATTTACGAGTCGAGTATATACATCAAATTTGACTGTCATTGATTTTTATAAACATGCACAGAGCAATATTGTATATATAATTATGAATAAACAAAACGTTGTGTGCATGTACACGTATACGTGTATATATGCTATAGACGAGTATGTACACAGCTCATGATACATTTTATGTGTAAATTATATTTCTACTAGGATAAATTATACAACATAATAATATGATTATGTTGATGGTGATGATGATGATGATGGTGACGACGACGACGACGATGATAAAATTAAAAAAGAAAAAGTAAATTATGTACATACATTTAACAAGAGGGATTGCAATACATGTATTCTGAAGATGATGGGGTTTACATATTTAAGAAACTTGGGTAAACGAATTTTTTTATTCATTCTATATATACACTTTATTATTTATTTAAATATGCATAATTTATATATTATATATTTTTTATTGTTATATAAATATTGAACAAAATTATGAATTTTATGTTGTCGAAAGCAAATCTTAAATAAAATGTTTTGTTATACCTTAACTAAAGTGATGAAAGAAAGTTGAGAAAGAAAACTTTTACGTGAGTCAAATAACTCATTTCGAGAGCGATCAACTTATTTTATGCCACAAAGTTTAGATGTCTGACATCTTATACCTAATCCAATGGTTGGTTTAAAATTAACGAAGTTACTTTTTCGACATTATTTTATGACGTATATTCTAATTCCTTTTCTTCGTATTGCGAAGTCGGGTTTATCGAGATTCGAATTTTATGACGAATATATTGGTGTTTTAAGCCTGAGGTATATCGATATACCTAATGAACTCTAATTGCAGAGCTCCTTCTTAAATCTAGTTTATTGTATATATATATATATTGTGCTGTTCTATCTGGCGTCGTCTACGGCACTCGATCAACAGCATTGAGCTTCACACTCTGGATAGTAAAAAACTAATCGATGTCAGGAACTTGCGTTTTATTCTTAATCTCGTGATTGAAAATAACTTGGTATATCGGCCATTAATGTCTTTTACATTTTTATCATAAAAGTAATGAGGGATCCAAGAACTTGAATCTCATCAAGTCATACCTTGGTGTCTTATACCGCAGATCAGATATTTGGTTTTGGACTCGTTTATTTTGGGACTACACGAAGTTATTTATTGTTCCAGTGAATCGAGTATCTCTTTCATTTTGTTCTCGTTTCATAAAGAAAGGGGCTTTCCAACCCTTTATTACCTTAAATAAAATTCTTTGCAAACGAATTGAAACTTTTCTGGCAGGTTTTGGACATGTGGTTGGAAATAAGTAAACTAGAAAAATTGACGAAGAAACAAACAATGATGTGAACGATTTAACCATCACCTTTACTCAGCTCCCAACCAGATCGAATTTTCATGGCTAAATTATTATAATTTAAAGGTAATTGGTACATTGAATTTAGAAGAAGGAATATAAGCATAGATAAGCGATATAAACAAATTTAATTGAGCGAGATTGTTTGCATTCGTCTGCATTATGAGTATCATCATCTTCATTATGCGGATATGCATTGATTTTAGGCTGAACATTGTATTTCTACAAATAATAAGATGGAGTCAACGGTTCTAGGGTCAAGGAGAGTTTTTGATAGTTTTTTTTTGTTGGCTGTTTGCCCAAACGATCGATGGCGAAAAATCTCTGTTTGAATCCTGCCTCTATTGCGATTCGAACCCGGTACCTCCCACTAAAACCAGCCGCAGCTTTAACCACATTTATGTGTTAAAATATTTATTGGCGAATTATTGTATTAAAGTGGATTAACTATACAACGTCCCATAAATTTAACAAAAAAATTATAATTAAAGATACCTTAGGATCTGCACACAAAAATAATAATGCGAAAAAAATGTTCGATTGCTTGACCTTATCTTAAACCTTAGTTTGAAGGTACTAAAAAACCTTAATGGTTTAAGTAAAGATATTTCTTCGAACATATCCATATTTTACGTATGATACATAGCTTTTGAGTTATGCGTCCGAGAAAACACAAATTTCGTTGGTATTAATCAGTTTAAGATAGAAAAAGAATCACTATTCTACGTGATATTGTCTACATCCAACTTCTTTGTGTTACCCGTCTCTCCTACTCCATGAATCAAATTTATCATGTAGCAGGTTGTTTCATATGTGATATCAAACGTATGAATTGGGACTTGTTCTCATTATCAATTTTTTTTTTCCTCAATCATCGCTGAATCGTTCAAGACGTTTGGTTTTGTTGGAGATCTCTGTTGAACCATCAAATACGAAAGTGAAACCTTGCATTCAGACACCAAAAGGCCCAAAATAATCAATTTGCAAGACTACCAGAAAGTTATTTTGAACAGAGTAGAATTGAACCTCTTGAGCTGTAAACTCGGATTTATTTTAAATTCCTACTGATTATTACTAGTTGAATAATATCCGAAAGATCAGCCAGAAATCATTTGGTTTAGCATCCAGTCGAATTAAATATTCATCCAATCAAATTGAACGCTTGGTTTTGTGTTTAAAACTAACACTCTGAACTACACTATATATTCTGAATGGGTGGCCTTGAAAACCTCCAAGAAGACCCCACTTTTATTAGGTTTAAACTTGAAGAAGATTTTGAGGCGCACAATAGCCAAAGCTTTAGGAACCTTTATGGAGATAGCACGTTCAGATCGGAAAACGTTATTAGATTCAAATAGGTAATGGTTAAAACTACTGTGGTTGTGTACCAATACCAAATATGAGACGTTTTAGTTAGCCTTTTGTGGTTCTGATGTATAAAGTATAATTTTTTTAATTATAAATAAATTTGAGTAAAATGAATTGTGACGGAAATTTGATAGTTAGAAGGGATACATTTCGCAACTGCCTGGACTGAATTATCGACGCTACTGATCTAATGACAATCCAACGTATCTTTTTTACCGGTAATATCTTCGTCTATTTCACAAACATCAGAAAGAGGTTATACTTAAATGCTTCTTTTGTTTATAGGTAAAAATAGTAGGACCCGCGGCATTTCAAATTGTAGGCAATACTAGCCCTACTCCACATTGGGACATTCAAGGAAGCCTTTTGGCATATATGAAACAGCATGTAAACGATTGATGAGATTTGTCTAGCACAAAATCAAGCAATTTATTTATTTTACTATATGGTTAGATTTACTCCTATCAATATCTCAATCGTGTAACTGACATTTAAAATTTGACACATTCTACCGAACTCGGGTTTCTTGAGGGCGATAACTTAAATGCAGTACCCGCTATCACGTCGTTTCATAAATCGGAGCTACGCGATAATTCAATAAGTTCCAGTGGAATAAGTCTAGTACCATTAGGTCGATCGGCTTAAATTTGATGAAAGGTCTTTTACCGTCAATCGACGTGATGGCCGTTGATGCCAAATTATTTGCCTTGCTTTATAAACACTTATTTTTGCCAGTGCAGTAGATTCAATACTACGATTCTTTGGACGAGTGTCTTAGTCTGAAAATTTATATAGTATTGATTGAAAATTAATCAATTAAATAATCTATGGCTTAGAGGCCGTAACCGGCCCTTACCTCGTCTCAACCGAGACCTTACGAAGCATTTTAACGTATTGCTGCATATTGTAGGTGGCCAACCCAACGAATGTTTTTACACATAATCGCCTTTTGCATGTTAATTTTTAGTCAACGGCGAGAATCGAACTCGACAAACCGGTGGCGATTGCTTAAAAAAGGTTTCCTATTGGCCCAAGATGTGATTGAATGAAAATTTGACTCAATTCGATTCAGATGTAATTCAAGGAGATACCTCAATGAGGGACCAATTTCACGAGTTCTAAACTTAAATTCGATTTCGAGTCGCATAGCCACCATAGACTTCGAAACCACCACGTTCAGATGGTTTAAACTTCTGGGGTATCTGTATTCATACCAAAAATTAAAGGCTTTAGTAAGCCTTAGCAAGGTTTAGCAACTGTCTGGACAGAATTTTCGACACTATACTGATCGAATGACTATCCAACATTTGTTGAGTTTTTTTGTCCCGGTAATGTCTTTTTCAATTTCTGAGATCACTATTCCATAATGTGAACTGGCTGGCATTTCGTTATAAATGAAAAAAATTGGGATCTTTTTCACGAAAAGTTTGTGTTAAAGTCTAAAGTAATTTACATTAAGTTGGACAAAATTGTGGTCGACATCCATCAAATTGGTTATTTTATTATTTTATCTAGGACTTGAAACGCTTGTGGTTTGTTGAGGACGAGATTTCAAAAGCCTGAGAAGAATAAACACCAGACATCTGGCAAAAAAATTGGTGAACGTTTTAAACTTTGTAAGGGATCATGTTTGTGGACTCTCGACTACAGTAGTGATATTTTCAATCAAACGAGCAATACGGACTCAGTATTCAGGTTTGCATCGCTCTATTGCTTGTTGGTAACTAGTTCTCTAACTAGTAATGTAAATATATTATGGAACATTCAAAATATAGCATTACATTTGCCTCACCGTGTACCTTAAGTGAAATTCATCAGACGTTTATACTCGTATATGTCGTAGGCGTTTATATTCGTATGTGTTTAAATGTGGAAGGTGAATATGGTTCTAGCAAGTCTAACTATATGAGATGCGACATAATGGAATTGCTTGGACTTCGTGGTATGTTGTATAAATGTTTGTTGTATGTTGTCAATAGAAAAATAAACATACGGATGGGTTGCATATTGTATAATGGGTTGCATTACTGATAGGCTATTACTTCAGTGCCATGATAGGTTACTCCAGTTGATTAGCTGTCAGCGAGTGCCTGAGGTGCATAGATGAGCCCGGTTAATTTTAGCCTATAATAGTAACATGCTTACACGAATATATACTTATACAATTAAAATATATCATTAGTTGAATTTGGACTTTGAGGTGGTTGTTATTTTTTTGACCAAACATCCTCATCATTGTAAATCGTTTTGATTGGGAGGCAAATCGGATCTGAGTCTGAATACTTTTGAAAAGTGTGGCTCTCAGACATCTATTTGATACTTTTTATGATATTCCGGGATTATTTAGCTACTATAGGGTCGCCGTTATGGTTATTTATATATATATATATATATATATATATATATATATATATATATATATATATATATATATATATATATATATATATATATATATAAGTATATATTCATCTTATCTATATAGCAGGTGAAAAATTGTTATTGTTATTATAATTATAACAAATACAAATCTAAATTGTCTCTGAAATGAAGTATGGTTTCACTTCAACTTATGTGGAAATAACAACAGTTATTTCCCCATCAATATCATATACCAAATGTAATACCGTAAAACCTCAAGATAACGGACCCTGATATATCGATATATCAGATAAACCGGACACATTTTGGCCATATATATACTACAGCACTGTGTCATTCAAAGAGACTTGACCGCCGACTTTTTGGTCAAAGCAGCTCTCTTAGCATTCAAAAGTGTTTAGAGAAGATATTAAAAAACTCCGTTCATTACGAAAAACGTATGGCGAGCCTATTCTTGTTGATTGAATATGAATTTCTTTATAAGTGACCTTAATCTGAGATTAAGCAAATACGATCAGGACTTGGAGAGAGAAAAAAAAACGGTATTCTTACGGGTAATGGTCTAACATAAAACACTAAAAATAAACTTAAATGTGCGTATTCTTCAGAACGAAAATGTATTTTTATATAACGGACAAACGGTTATAACGTACGGCCATCGTTTGAAATAGTCCAGTGTATCAAGGTTTTACTGTATTTGGAAAATCTCTAAAGGATTGCTTTTTCATATATAGGAAGTTCTTAAATACGAGAAGTTATTGGGTGCATACATTTGTGCATACATTTTCTCAACTCGCTCCGCTGATATTACCGATACTCATGCATATAGATAACACATAATAAGTATGAATATAGGCGATAACCGCGAAAAACTTTTATACAGTGTAACTCTACAATTCAGTATTATATTTTGACAGTGAACACCTTCCATATAATGATGCACAAAATCATCCACCTCTAACGAATGTTATTTTAAGAAATCTACTTTATTCTCTAGGTTTCATGAAAGCTCATCGCAAACTATTCGTTTGTGTGGCTAACAACAGATTTTCCTCCGATAAACATAACCCGGAATTATGGTGATGGGTGGCTTGTACCTCTCCGTTTATATTATATCATATCATTAATCTTTCCAAATATTCGAAACCTATATAAGTGAAAGTGTTTCTAAAATATGATTAGTAATCCAAATTGATTATTGGCACAACGAATTCTGCTTATTCATTAATTATTTAAAAAACACATTTCATAATATATTCTATGATTTAAATAAAACATACAACTTATCATATATGCGTAAACAAAAAAAAATTTATTCTTAAATATATCAAATATTTGTCAAAAGAGTTATAGGGCACATAAGAGGCACACAAACAAAAATGTTACAAAAATATTTATTTAGGATTTTCTTTGCGTAAGATAACAAAAATGAATTTTTCGTATTTATATATTATTATTACGTTTAAGGTATGATTTTTTATAAAAATAAATCAAATATTAAGAATATATATACATATATATATATATGTATTATGTGATTGTGACATACATAAACAAATAAGCAAGAGAGTGTTTGTACTTTTATCTTAACTTTTCGAGGTCACGGTACAACAAAAAAACAGTTCAAGCTTTTCCGAAAGTACTTCCGCCCAGTTCATGTTCTTCGTTTTGATTTTGTGTTTGGAAAATTTAAAATTTAAATTTTTTTGTTTTGCTATCACAGAACCCTATACATGTTAGGTTCAAATAGTGATCCAAACAGAGGACAGACTTTTAATGTGTATTTGGGTAGATTCGCTATATATATGTTCATATAATAACAACGCATGATCTTATTTTAATTTTTTTTTGTTTTGTTTATAACAAAAATAAGCAAAGCATAAATGAAAATTCCATTTCAGAATGATAAAATAAATGAAAAAAGTTTTTCTTGTATGTTGCAAAAGCTTGTACACATCCCACTATATATACATGTACGTATATAACAAGGAAAATTTAAATTTTTCATTTTTCAAGCAATCAAACTTTTCACAATAGGAAAAAAAAATTTTCCGCTTTATTTTTTGTTTTGTCATCATAATCATCATTATCAGTGCGGTGCGCGGTGCTGTTTAAGGTACCAAAAAATATAATGTCTTCGGTATTCCACATTTTCATCATTATTTTCCACTTTTCTTCGCATTGTATATATATATATATATATATGTGTGTGTGTGTGTACAATATGTTGTGCTTTTTGTATAAAATAAAAAAAAATGTTTCGCTGTTTTTTGAGAGTTATGTGCGTGTGTGTTCGTGATGATGTGAGCCCAAATATTGTGTTGTACTTATACAGAATATAAACGCAAAATAATTGTGGTTTTATTTTAATTTCACAAACATTATATTAATTAAAATAATTACAATTTACCTTCGTCTTTTTTTGCAGTAGTTAATTTATTTTTCTAAAAGATTTTTATCAAAAATTAAAAACTTGTAATCCTTTTGTACCAACACATAGTACCATACACTAAATTATAATGTTAAATTCAAATTCACCTTAATTTTTTATTTTGTTTACGTTTTCCATGTCAGAAACGAACATTTTCATTGAAAGTTAGTGTTGGTACACACACACACACATCTATATACTTGGGGGTTGTGCTTTGTGTTTTTTTTATTATCAGTTTTATGATTATTAGAAAAATCATCATCAGCAACATTACACTAAACATAATTAAACGAGGAAATTGTTTTTTTTTTGTTTTATTTAAAATAATTATTTAAATTTTCATAATCATCGTGAGTTTTCCATTAATTGTTTTTTTATACGTAATTTAATTTAAAATAATGTTGTATATGTATTATTTTAGATATGTATACGGTTAAGCTGGGATTTTCCAGTGGCTTAAACCCAATGTGGGTTTTATGTTAACAACATTAGGGTGTGTTTCTTAGATTATGTTTGATTCGATTAACCCTTAACATTAAAATTAAGATGCGTGTGTTATACACAACACGATAAACCAACCATAACCGATGTGTATGATTGCTTTTTGATGGAGTTTCCTATATTTTGTTCTATATCGATAAAATTTTTGTTTAAATCCCGAGGTGATGTTGTTATAACGATACCTGGATGAAAACTTTACAATTAGAATTAGTTAATATTTCTAGCTCGTAAAATTTTAAAATTTGGCGTTAACCAAATCTATTAATGAAATAAAACCAAGACATTGGTCTAACCGGAATCTAGAACACCAAAAATACATCAAAGGACAAACAATAACATTAAGGGCAACAATATTAGAGGAAGCCTGCTCCTTACACAAATCCAAAGGCAAACAACAGCTGATTTCAAACATTAAAATGTAAGGAGCTGGTGAATTAGGTACATAAAAGAGAAAAATAAAAGGTACCAGGCAAAAGCGGCGATGGTTAAATAACTCCAGCAACATCCAAGTCGGATTTAGCTCTTCTAAGCTTCAACATCATCATGAATAGTAGGATTGGTCATGGTCGAAGCAAGGTACATTGATGGATTTGTCCTAGAAAGGCAACAACACGCGTCGAAATGTCCATTAAAATCACACAGACGATAATGAACCAGATAATGGATGAAATTACCTTAAACATAAAAAATTTATCCACAAAAGTCAGCAGCAAACAACCATACACAAAATCAATCATTTATGAGATTAGTTACAAAGCTGATAAGCCACTAACAATCAATAAGCGATGATAATTAATTAATAAGAGCCCTTAGGTTTTAAATTACCTTGCTACTCTAAATCATCAGCAGTACTACAAAACTTGCATGATACTAGAAACGAATGCCTACACGCCATATATTGTACATTAATATTGGGCACCGAACCCACAAATTTGGGTACTTACCAAAAAAACAAATAATAAGAGAATTTCTGGAATGTGTATAGAAGGAAGAGTCCCAGCATTACAATCATTAGTCAAAAACAACAACAACATAGCAAAAGTCATTCTGACAATGACTGTCGATAATGGTCCATTTTTCAACAAATCATGACATAGAAATCAAGACACATCGGACTAAAATGCAACCACTGTAGCTGACAACATAAACCTTTACTGTTTTATTCTACAGAGCTAAACCAATAAAATTAATATTAATTAGGGTCAAAACTACTCAGGTTTAATCTACTCAGAATCAATGCACGATCATAAGGAACTTTCAGCAAAGAGGAAGTCGCACAATAACGTTCAGGTATAAAATAATATATAACAATGGTAACGTAAATAAGAGAATGCACAATAAACTTAGAAAGGCAGTGAGGATAGCAGAAACGAGTCAGTAAAAAGTATTATTGTTGTTGTCAAATCCAAAAACCTCACTGCCACTACTGGGACTATGAAACAAACCAGAACTTTATCACAACTCGCATTGATTAGTCAGAGTACCGATAATGTTCACCAGTCTAGTCCAAACAACAGATGGAAATTGATCAGAGATGACAATGAATTAAATAGATGTCACTGAGCCAAGAACTAGGTCCAGTCGATGGAGGTGATAATTAGAGAGACCAATGACCAGTAATACGAGTAACATGAATTCATCAAAAACTTTACTCGGTAGTTTTCGGAATTAGTCAACATTTATTTTAAAACATTCAAGGCAGGGTCGTTTACAGCCTACTTGGCATTGTAAAACGCAAGCTTTTGGCAGTCAGCTATTTTGTTTCCCTTTAATATTTCAATACCACTGTAAGTATTAATATTCTGTTGATATATTTTTTTATCTTCACAAAAGTTTTTGTTTACTATTGCTAGCAAGGTTAAAAGCTTTCATTACTCAATAAGTAACAGAGGTTTTCCTATCTAAATACAGTGCGTCGAGCTTTCAAGTAGTCAGATGACACCATTTTAGGAACAGTAGGTTCTAGAAATAAATTTTGTTTGAGAGGAATCGTGTCATAGCTCTCTTGTCAGGTGTCAGGTCATGGCATATAAAAGAAAATATTGAAAAGTGACCCAAAAAGTGTGTTCACACTGTGGCGTGCCCATGACAACTAGTGATTGGTTGGTGTTTTAATGTACAGGCCATGTTCTATATTTATACATTTTTTATCATTTTTTTAGACCAAAATGAGATGTGCAGGTGACAAAATTTTTGTAAATAAATAAATAATTCAATCGCTAAACAACGCCGTATAATCACAAGCTTCGGCAAATGTAGACCGCCCCTCAAAAAAGTAAAGCATAAATGTAAAATTAGCCAACTATAGTGACTTATAAATAGAACAAGAAGCTTTTGCAAGCAACTGCAGACAGCTTTCATAAGTTTACGTTCTTATTGTTTCTTGCATGCTAGTTTGATCTGTCAAAGATGAAAAGAAAAGGAACAGTCAGATCATTTAAATGGTAACATATATAGTTTCTTGTTCAGGCACCAGGGTTATACTATGAATAAAGCATACTAAACTAGTTCGAATAAAATGATCTAGTATTTCTCAGAAACTCTGATCCTCAAAACCAGATAGGCAAGGTAATCTAGAATTTAAAATCACGGTTCAAGCTAACAAAATCAAGATTTATCTGTTGATTCAATCCACCCACTAGATGTCGTTAATACCAAAATGATGACAAGATGTAATCTTTGTGCTAAATTTATTGCTATTAAAACAAAACCTCGTGGCTCCAGAAACATGTTGATGAGAGATGTCCTTGATCAAATATAATTTTTTATAATACTGTCAACAATTATTTCAAGAGCTTCCAGGAAAATTGATAACAGACTATAATAGGTCAAAATGTGTTAGATGTCAGAATAAATGCTTCAAAGCAAGTTGATACTATTGGCCAAATCCAAGCAGGTCAAACTAGTCTAAGTTGTGTATATTATGACGTAGTCACGGTTAAGTGGACAGAAATCTATTATCCAACCATCTCTTTTTTGCGATGAGGTTATACTGTACCATTAGAAAAATGCAGTGCGTCAAGTCAAGAATTGTCATTTTTTGGTAAAATATTATTTAGTCTATCGAGTGCTAGAAGACTATCGACTTAGAGAACCTTCGTTACATGTTCCTAGAACATTTTTATTTTGTTTAATTTGTTAATTGGTTTCAATAATTTTTTTTAGTTATAAGCTAAAGTAAAAGGAACCGAGTCACTACTAAAGTTTCTGTTGTGATAGGGTCTGATACAAAATTAAGGGTCGAGCACAAACTTATAATTCGTGCACAAACTTATAATTCGTGCAATCAATTATTGTTAGCTCGCAATACGCACTCAGAATTTCGCGATTATTTTGCCTCATGAAGCTTTCGGAGTTAAAACCCAATTTCTCCTGTTTCAAACAAAAAGCGTAATGGGCGGTACGATCGGTAGTGAGAATGAACTCATCTGAAACCCAGTTAAGGTTAGAATCCGTGTGCCGTCCCATCTTCCAAGTCAGTACTAAAGGCTGGCATGGAGCTATGAAATGTGCAGATGGTTTCTACGTAAATCGGACCTATAGCCATAACGTACAGTAATATAGTGAGAAGTCACAATGAGCCAATAGAGCCTGAGTGACAGACAACACTACAACAAAAACAACAAAAAAAAGGTAGTTCGAATATCAAAGTACAACAAAACTATCAATTCGACATACAAAACGATTCAAGTACATAAACGAAAAAATATCGCTCCCCGATATTGAGCTTTCACCTCTTAATATTAATCCCATTTAACAAACAATTTATTATCATAATTCACACGAAATCTTAACACATGTTTGATATCCAAAGGTTCAATTTACCCCATTTTACCGTAGTAAAATAATAAAATCGGAAGGAGAGCTTTTTTTTCCACTTCACATTCTTGAATTAACATTTTTTGTGTATTTCGTTGACACACAAACGATAGAATTAGGTGTTTTGTAAAATTCGAACCCGGACGAAGCAGAAATGTAATTAAAAAGAAAAATGCGAAAATTATGTGTCTCATGGGGAAAATTATGTATATATATTTTGTTGTTGTTCTTATCATAATGCTATATATATTGGGATTATAAGCTTTAATAATTTGATCTATAATTTTTATTTTTGTGTACAACAACAAATACATATAATTGCTTGTTGATATCAAACAACATTTTAAATTACAGTTGAACCACAAAAATAAAACAAAATGTTTATGTTAATTTTAATTAATTTAACGTTTCACAATCTTTAATTACATGATAAATTGTCTTAAGTAGCAAGCAATTTTTTTTTATGTTAACGACAGAAGATTTTTAATTATTGTTTTTAAAATTATTTTCTTAGAAGTTTTTTTTTTTATTATTATACATAATTACTGTGAAATTGTAATATTTCGAAAAAACAAAACAAAAAATTAAGAAAAAAGTAATATTCTTAATTCTTTAAATTTAAACAATGAAGTAATTAGACAACAGAATAAAATTTATTGTTATTTCCATGAATTTTTGTGCCGTTTATTTTCCACTGTGTGTGTGTGTGTGTGCTTAATATGGTGCTTCGCGATTTTCAACAAAATTTCGAAGGATCTAACTTTCAAGTTGTACAGAACAAAAAAAAATAAATAAATAAATTCAAATATAAATAAATAATGCTCATTTCGTTTTCGCCAAGTTTCAAATCTGTATTAGATAACTTAAAAATAAGACGCGGAAGAAAAAAGCGATTTTTAAACGTTTTCGTCTCTAATTAAAAGAAAATAATTATGTATTATATACGTGTATAAGTAGTATGGAACGTGGTGTGCGAAAATATTTTAGAAAATCGTGTGAAAAACAATATCTTAAATAAATAAATTCTTTCCAATTTCTCATTTTGATTTTGAAAAATTGTTCAAAAGTTTCATTTCTGCGTTTGTTCGTTTTCAAATATAGACACAAATACGTATATATATATATATATATATATATATATATATATATATATATACATACATACAAACACTCACACACACCCATTTTGTTTATATAAAAAATCATCAATCAGTCAGCTGTGTGCTTTGCTAACGAAACAGTTTGTACTGTTGTTTATACAAAGCAACAACAAAATATTTAAACTTTTCACTTTGGTTTATTTTTCATTTTCTTCTCATTTCAGCTTTTTTGAATTTTTTTCAATTTTTCACTTGTATGTTAGCAGTCAAAATGAAAAACGTGCTTTAACTTTACAAAAAAAGATTTTTCTTCCTGGGATTTTGTTTAGTATAGATTCTGCTCTAGTTTAGAATATTTTAAAAGCTTTGAATTTAAAGTTCTTCGTTGTAATTAACATTTCTGAATTCTAATCGATTTATTTCATAAATTAAAAACTTTTGGTAACTAATACTTATAGTTTTTGCAATATAAAATGCAATACTAGTTAGAATATAGGTGTGAGAACAATATATAAAATCTTTTACTATGTGAAAGCTTTTATAGGGTATATCGGGTCGATTAATAGAAGACGAGACAATTTGCACGATATATATAGATATATGATATAGCTCGTGCGTGAAAGTTGTCAACTATATCGCCTACACTTAAAAACGATATAGAGGTGGACATTCGAAAATAGTCACATCGTCAGAAATGGTGAAAACCTAAATTCAGCATACTTCACTATAAAGCGTAATAGGTGAAAAATTTCAATGTGACTGCTTCTACCATATTTTGAGAAGAAATTTTGAGAGTTTTTGATGAAAACTACCACTCGTTTCTAAGTTCATTACAAAGGAGGCCTCAAAGTAAATCAACAAATTTATCGTGAACAGATTTTAAACGATGGTTTGTTACCTTGGGCACCTAAACAATTTGGTAAAAACCGTTGGACGGTGTAACAAGACATCCCGTAAAACAACTGAAACTTAACGTTTCTAACAAGAAAAAGTTCCTAGTTTCTTTCGTTACACTAGCCACCAGATTCCCCGGACACAACCAGCGACAATAAATTTTTTCCATTCTGCAGGTCAAATTATATAAGAAAAAATATGGGAGTGTAGGCGCCATAAATATAGTTCTCCGAGAATAGGGCAAAATACAATTATACCACATTTGAGCAGTGGCTGAAGCCTTTTCGGACAGACTTTGGTTTTATTTGGTATCACTTCGAGTGCCGACCTCAAAACGAGTGTAAACGACCAAAATTCTCTTGAAGAAAGTGCAGTTAATTACCTCTTTCAGTGATATAGATGAGGTTATAATGTGTTCACTCTGCACAAACAGAAAATTTAGACTGACGCTAAATGGACTTTGCATATCCAGTTTTTTTAGCAATTTTCACGTTGTACTTAGCAATATTTGCGCAATAGCGATAGTGAAGAAAATGACTCGGAAGCTTGATGATATTGATTGCCATACGAAAAATGGGTTTGTAATGAAAAACATGAAGATATACCGTCGAAATAAACGGTTATGTCAGCAACGTTCACTGCTCCAAAGTCTGTATCTGGTGAGACCAGATCAGTGCAGTGAAAAATAAAATTTATGGCTAAGAGGCCGTAAACGGCCCTAACCGGGTCTCAACTGAGACCTTATGAACCATTTCAACGTATTAGTGCACATATCGCTTACATCATTCGATGTTAATGATTTGTAATACATCAGACCCAGCCAACTGAAGTAATATTGCTTGGAGAGGAATATTAAAAGCACCAATCTAGTGTTGTTTTGAAAATAAAAGCTAGAAACAGAAAGTGAGCTTCAGATGAGTGACAAATGCGGTCTCTATGTGCGGGACTAGTTGGTTTTAGCTTTTAATGATTAACAATTCTGCTTTTTATTTCGGAACTATACGATTGCCTAAAGGGTTTTAAAAATTTATGCAATCACTAGGTTTATCATCTTATCTGGCAGATTTTAAAATCACAATATGTAGCACAAATATAACACATCATATTGCCTTGTGTAATATAATTGCAACTGGTCGCTGATCACAATTTTATTCCACAGTTAAATTTGTAGTTACGTCCATATTATCTAGTCATGTAAAAATGTACAGCAGTGCCAAAATGTCTAATAATGACCAACACCAGAAGCTTCTTTGGCTAGTAAATGGGTGAACAAACTGTTATTTTGATGAAAGGTGAACTTGATTAAAGGGAGAATATTGTGAAAGCGTTTCGTGCCAATTTATAGTTGATTATTGGCATCATATCGGTGATTCGAACTGTTGTCATTACGAAGCTAGTACTTTGGATACCATTCGATTTTAGCACAGTCAATAAACCAAGTCAACACTTGTTTTTGGGAAAATGTATACCAATTTTTGTCTCAAGTTATATCCCTGGTCACACCAATCACCACCTTCATTACATATAGTTTTTTTAAATGCTGCATGTGATATGATTCACTGTATGTATAAAAAGACACGGTTTCTCTATCTTAAAAAAATGGTGACTTCGATTCAAGGCATAAAATGAGGAGTTTAGAGATTGGTTTAGATAAAACGCGACATATGAAATGGTTACGCTAGATCAACGACCGCTTAAATGTCAGTTAATTCTAGTCTCTCTTTGTTTATTGAATATCTTACTTACAATCATCTTAAGATGTTCAATTTTTATGGCTAATTGGAATAAACTCTTCTTACCTGAAAAGATACAAAATGAAAAAAAAATTAATATTTGATTTGATTAACTAAATAAAAAATTTAATCTATTTCTCGGCAAACGAAATAATAAAAAATTTAACAAAATTTTCGTTTTATTTTATTAATTTTTAAATTATTTAAACTGACCCTAAGGATATACAAAGCATTAATAAAATTGTACGATTCCTTTTTATGTACGTATGTATAAATGTATTTCGTTCGCTTCACAGCAAATAAAATATAATATCTTAATCTGCATAAGAATGTGTATAAAGTTTCCATAAAAAAATCGACGAAAATGAAAAAGAACAAAACTCTTCAGTTTCTTCTTAAAAAAAGCTCATTTAAGATTCGAAGAAAATGAAATAAACGGTTACAATGTATACAGGAGCCAAATCTAACAAAACACCAACAAATTTGTTCTATTTCAGTAATTTTATTCGTTTGAAACGAACAAATATCATTATTAAAATACAAAAACCACTATTTACAAAAGAAATGATTATTCTTATTTATAACATTATTATTACGAGGTGGTTGTTATTTTAAGCTTAAAAGATTTTTATAATTTCAAAGTGAACATAAATACTTGCTGCGTCTTAATAAAAGTAATGTCGTTCCTAAATTTAACACGATTTAAAAATAAATAAATAAATAAGAAACGTACTAATGCATACTCGTATGTATATAAATACATAAATAAGAAAATATTAAATAATAAAACAAAATAAAGAAAGTTAATGCAAATTCACTCATTCATTTAATTTATTCATTTACATTTTTGTATACTAAGTAAAAATATTTTATTTTATTAAACGAACACATAGTACGAATAAAATTTGCATAAAAATTGAATTTGGTTTATAAACACAAAATAAAATAAAAAAATTATTTTATTCAAAATTACTTGATTGGTAATATATAAGAAACGAAAAGCTTTTCTTGTATTTACTTAAAAAATATACTTGTGTTTGCAAAAAAATATCGAATTGACAAAAAAAAATTGGTTATGTATGTTTGTTATGTTTAACTAACCCTTAAGATGTGAATAAATACACGTATTTGTTTAATTTGTGTACATACAACAACAATTTAATGGATGAGCTTTTATTTCCGGTACAAAATGAACCAGTTTACACTTTTATGAGCAGCAGATGAATAATAACAGAAAACACTGGTTAGAAATACTATTTACAATATATTGTGAAAGCTCAGAAATACGAGCTTATAAAAAGCTCTTTTAGAAGCTTTTATTTTCAGGACAAATGAATCAATAATGTTTGAAAACACTGTTTAAACATATTATTCACAAAATATTGTGAAAGTCTAAGCTTATAAAAAGTATAATATACAATAATATAAGCTAATAAAAAGCTCTTTTAGTAGCTTTTATTTTCGGTCCAAAATAAAAACGCTTAATTGTGTGATTAGCAGATCAATAATAATAGAAAACAGTGTTTAAAAATACTATTCACAATATATTGTAGAAGCTCAGAGATATGAGCTTATAAAATGCTCTAATAACCAGTTAATATGTTTGTGATCACTAGATCAATATTGATTGAAAGCACTGTTTAAAAATATTGTAAAAGCTCAGAAATATAAACTAATATAAAGCTCGAATAGATATGTAAATTAATAATTACCGGATTACATGAGCTACGCTTTGATGGAGTAGCTTTTAGTATAGGTCCAAAATGAACTGGTTTACACTTCTGTGATCAGCAGATAATAAATAATTGAAAATATTGGTTATAATATTATTCACAATGTATTGTCGAAGCTCAGAAATATGAGCTTTAAAAAATTCTTTAGTAACTTTTATTTCCGGGTCAGAATATACCGGTTTACAATTGTCTGAACAATATCAACAGTATTTGAAAACACTGTTTAAACATGATTATACACAATATATGCTGGAAGCTCAGAAATATGAATTTATAAAAAGCTCTTTTAGTAGCTTTATTTTTGGGCCAAAATAAACACATTTAAATTGTGATTGGCAGATCAATAATAATAGGAAACACTGTTTTAAAATATTATCCGCAATATACCGTAGAAGCTCAGAAATATGAGCTTATAAAAGCTCAAATAATGAACCAGTTTATATGTTTGTAATCATTATATCAATAATGATCGAAAGCACTGTTTAAAAATATTATTCACAATATATTGTAGAAGCTCAAAAATATAAGCTTATAAAAAGCTCGAATAGATATCTATATTGATAATAACTGGATTGGTCCAAAATGCATCGGTTTATACTTTTATGATCAGCAGCTACTAAGTCATGAGCCAGTTAATAAGTTTATCACCGCAGTAAAATTCCCAATTTAACTGGACCGGCAATTATGTACGTGGAAGTAAAATATATGATCTTCCATGGTCAAAATTTTCTATAGTAAAAGATGAAATCTTCAATCGAATGAAATCTTATCAAAATCACTTTTCAAAATCGAAATGCCAAAACTTTCAAACCAGTTGATGGGATTCTTAATTTTAAGTACAGCGATAAGACACAACCTGTTGTGTTATCTCCAAGTAGATCCGTTCTAATTGAATTTTCCAATAAAACTTTGATTTCAAATTATGAACACACAACCAAAAAAGCTTTACTTGACAGCATAAAAGTTCAAAAATTGATGGAAAATTAAAAAATCCTTTCAATGGTATTGATAATGAATATTATGAAAATAAATTTGAAAATGGACTTGGTCCAGCAGAAATGCTTTTTGATTACATGAACTTAGAAAGTTTGAAGCTTTGGAGATTGAGACGACCTATTTGGCAAAGCACAACATGCACAATAAGTTGATATATCCTGTTGGTGATGAGAATTGAAATTAATAGTTAATCCAAACCTGAGTTTCTACCTTTAGTCGATTAGATGGTTATCAATTGCTGGCTATACTCACACGTTGACCTGGTTTCTGATTAAATCAGTTGCTTCAAATGATGAACATAACATATGTTTGTTTTGTGCAAATTTGGAAGATTTTGAGACCCAGCAAACGTTATCTTACATATTCCACTACCGATTGCTTGGAAGTTCAACACAGTCTTTTTTACTTGTGACTAAATAAAAATTAGAACTCCAAGATTGTCCAGGTGATCGCCACTGTGTACAGACCTGCCACGTCTGTCCCTAGACCAAATCATAAACCTCCTAGTGCTTTTCACAAAACGTGTTTACGAGGTTGAAGCTACGCATTTTGAGGTGGTTATTGTTCTCACTTCGTAGCATTTTGATAAGATCTTTTCCAGATCATTTTACATCTTCGGTCTCTATTACAATGTTTCTGAATGTGATAAAATATAAAAATTTCAGTGAAGCATTTTTTTCAGTGAAGTATCAAGCTGTTTGCTTTACGCAATGCTTCTATCCTTAGTTCAGGTTGAGAATCGCTTTAATATTTAAAATGGTTTGTACTTTTCTTTGAATTTGGTGGATGTTCAGCTGGTTGAATTGTTTACACTTTGTTTACAGTTTACACTTTTATGAGCAGCAGATGAATAATAACAGAAAACACTGGTTAGAAATACTATTTACAATATATTGTGAAAGCTCAGAAATACGAGCTTATAAAAAGCTCTTTTAGAAGCTTTTATTTTCAGGACAAATGAATCAATAATGTTTGAAAACACTGTTTAAACATATTATTCACAAAATATTGTGAAAGTCTAAGCTTATAAAAAGTATAATATACAATAATATAAGCTAATAAAAAGCTCTTTTAGTAGCTTTTATTTTCGGTCCAAAATAAAAACGCTTAATTGTGTGATTAGCAGATCAATAATAATAGAAAACAGTGTTTAAAAATACTATTCACAATATATTGTAGAAGCTCAGAGATATGAGCTTATAAAATGCTCTAATAACCAGTTAATATGTTTGTGATCACTAGATCAATATTGATTGAAAGCACTGTTTAAAAATATTGTAAAAGCTCAGAAATATAAACTAATATAAAGCTCGAATAGATATGTAAATTAATAATTACCGGATTACATGAGCTACGCTTTGATGGAGTAGCTTTTAGTATAGGTCCAAAATGAACTGGTTTACACTTCTGTGATCAGCAGATAATAAATAATTGAAAATATTGGTTATAATATTATTCACAATGTATTGTCGAAGCTCAGAAATATGAGCTTTAAAAAATTCTTTAGTAACTTTTATTTCCGGGTCAGAATATACCGGTTTACAATTGTCTGAACAATATCAACAGTATTTGAAAACACTGTTTAAACATGATTATACACAATATATGCTGGAAGCTCAGAAATATGAATTTATAAAAAGCTCTTTTAGTAGCTTTATTTTTGGGCCAAAATAAACACATTTAAATTGTGATTGGCAGATCAATAATAATAGGAAACACTGTTTTAAAATATTATCCGCAATATACCGTAGAAGCTCAGAAATATGAGCTTATAAAAGCTCAAATAATGAACCAGTTTATATGTTTGTAATCATTATATCAATAATGATCGAAAGCACTGTTTAAAAATATTATTCACAATATATTGTAGAAGCTCAAAAATATAAGCTTATAAAAAGCTCGAATAGATATCTATATTGATAATAACTGGATTGGTCCAAAATGCATCGGTTTATACTTTTATGATCAGCAGCTACTAAGTCATGAGCCAGTTAATAAGTTTATCACCGCAGTAAAATTCCCAATTTAACTGGACCGGTAATTATGTACGTGGAAGTAAAATATATGATCTTCCATGGTCAAAATTTTCTATAGTAAAAGATGAAATCTTCAATCGAATGAAATCTTATCAAAATCACTTTTCAAAATCGAAATGCCAAAACTTTCAAACCAGTTGATGGGATTCTTAATTTTAAGTACAGCGATAAGACACAACCTGTTGTGTTATCTCCAAGTAGATCCGTTCTAATTGAATTTTCCAATAAAACTTTGATTTCAAATTATGAACACACAACCAAAAAAGCTTTACTTGACAGCATAAAAGTTCAAAAATTGATGGAAAATTAAAAAATCCTTTCAATGGTATTGATAATGAATATTATGAAAATAAATTTGAAAATGGACTTGGTCCAGCAGAAATGCTTTTTGATTACATGAACTTAGAAAGTTTGAAGCTTTGGAGATTGAGACGACCTATTTGGCAAAGCACAACATGCACAATAAGTTGATATATCCTGTTGGTGATGAGAATTGAAATTAATAGTTAATCCAAACCTGAGTTTCTACCTTTAGTCGATTAGATGGTTATCAATTGCTGGCTATACTCACACGTTGACCTGGTTTCTGATTAAATCAGTTGCTTCAAATGATGAACATAACATATGTTTGTTTTGTGCAAATTTGGAAGATTTTGAGACCCAGCAAACGTTATCTTACATATTCCACTACCGATTGCTTGGAAGTTCAACACAGTCTTTTTTACTTGTGACTAAATAAAAATTAGAACTCCAAGATTGTCCAGGTGATCGCCACTGTGTACAGACCTGCCACGTCTGTCCCTAGACCAAATCATAAACCTCCTAGTGCTTTTCACAAAACGTGTTTACGAGGTTGAAGCTACGCATTTTGAGGTGGTTATTGTTCTCACTTCGTAGCATTTTGATAAGATCTTTTCCAGATCATTTTACATCTTCGGTCTCTATTACAATGTTTCTGAATGTGATAAAATATAAAAATTTCAGTGAAGCATTTTTTTCAGTGAAGTATCAAGCTGTTTGCTTTACGCAATGCTTCTATCCTTAGTTCAGGTTGAGAATCGCTTTAATATTTAAAATGGTTTGTACTTTTCTTTGAATTTGGTGGATGTTCAGCTGGTTGAATTGATCTAAAACCAATGAATTTTGAAAGAGTCTGGCTTCCAATTAAAACAGGAACTTTTCGTTTTGATTTGTTTAAGGATTTAACCTCCTGACGTAATTGTTCTTCATTAGGGAAGAATCCTTTGGTAACTTAACCCTCTGGGTCTCTTTAGTTTAGAATGCATGTCCCTGCTTTTCATTTTGCTACGTAAACTTTGTTTACGCTCAAGGAGTCAATGACAACGAGCTAGAATACGGGAGGAAACTTACCAACGATCAAGAGAATATAGAGAAAAAAGAAAGCAGTTACGACACATCATCAACAGTAGCAAAGCTCGGTGCTGGAAAGAACTGTTGGACGATATCGAAACAAACCCATGGGGTCTTGGCTGCAAGCTTGTCATGAAAAAATTAAGAGCCAATAAGTCGAGTTACGCCATGGAAGCATCAATGATAGACAAAATTGTTGGTACTTTGTTCCCAAGCCATCCGGAACGTCTAGTACAAACAAGCCCAAAGATAGAAGAGGTCCCTTATTTCTCTTTACAAGAACCAGAACTTCCACAACTGACGCCATTATGGTAGTAATAAAAGCGGTAAGGAAGGCAACAGAAAGAAACCATTTCTCTCGACGTATAGTCTTGCTAGTGACACTAGACGTCAAAAACGCATTAACCTCGGCGAGATGGGTTGATATGTTACACACCCTACAGTACAACTTTAAATTAGCAAGAATCGGTTCTTGGGCCTATCCTCTGGAACGCGTCATACGACGACCTTCTACGGACACCTATGCCTGACGAGTGCTCACTAGTTGGATATGCAGATGATGTCGCGGTTCTGATATCCGCTTGTTATATAGAGACAGCCCAGTTGAAGCTCAACCAAAAGATGAGGATTGTTAATAGGTGGATGGAAAATCACGAACTATCTCTAGCACTGAGCAAAACAGAAAAAGTTGTGATCACAAAACGCAGAATGGAAAGAACGATCGAGATGACTGTCGGGGAGCACCAAGTGACCACAAAACACGCAGTTCGATACCTAGGCGTACTGCTCGACGGGAAACTGACCTTTTGGGAGCAGATAAAGTATTCTGCTGACAAAGCAGCCAAACGTGTTACCTCATTGAGTAGACTGATGGCAAACACCATGGGACCAAGGGCAAGCAAGCGCCGTCTTCTTATGTCTACGGTGGATTCAATCTTAATATATGGTGCCGAGATCTGGGCAGAAGCTCTGACTAAGGAGATGTACCGGGAAAGGTTAACACAAGCACAGCGCAGGGTGGCAATTAAACTAGCCTCGGCCTACCGCACGGTATCAGCAGCAGCGGTACAAGTCATCGAGGGCACAATCCCTATAGAGTTTCTCGCCATGGAACGCCCAGCAATATTCCGAAGGAAAACACAAGGAGCATTATATAAAGGAATAAAAGATGAAGAGAGAAGGCACACACTTGTGAAGTGGCAAGAGTCCTGGGAACAAGAAAGCAGAGGTCGATGGTCTGCCAAATTAATCCCGAACTTGATCCCGTCGATTGAACGAAAACATGGGGAAGTAAATAATTACCTTTCCCAGTTCCTGTGAGGCAGGTGTACTAGACGATGCCCAAGACACTATCATCGATGCAGAGAGAAGAAATGGAATAACTGGTCGGGACACTGTGCATTGAAAATATAATCAGTGTTATCCTTCAAGGGGAAGATGAGTGGAACGTGGTAACACAATACATAAAAAATAGGCAAAACCGAAATGTCTAAACAAAGAATAAGTAAAATAGCTTTATCCGAAGTAATGTGATAGACAGTTCCAGATAAGGCAAGAAGAAAAAGGGGGTGTTTTAGTGGGGATGTCAATTAGATGAGTCCCGCACTCCACTCATAAAGAGTTTCACCTCCTCAAAAGAAAAATTCATTGATGATGCTTGGAATACTATGGTGTCAATTAATGTTATACAATAAATACGAAACGGGCGAATTATGCAATCAAAATTATTGGGATTTAATAAATCATCAGCAGCAAGGAACTAGCAGAGGTGTTATACTTGTGGACCGAGCATTATAAAACAGAAGCTGGCTTATGTAGAGGAGATCAATAATCAACATGATGACAAATGACATAGATGGAGGAAAGTGTTTGAACAAGAGAGATGGTTTATAAATTTAATAGTATTGGCGTACAGCTAAAGACAGTCGGCAATAATAACCTGATGTTTCTTAAGCTTGTACATCAACATAATGACATAAATATTTTGCAATTCGATTGTATACCGAAATTTTCAACCATAAAACGTACACATAAATAGTCCATTACATTTAATTTCGAAAACAAAAAAAATAAACTTTTTGAGCTTTCAGACACATTTCCCATGAGTGTGGCGTCATATTTCGATTAAATATATTCTTCTTGTTTGTTTTTCGTTTTTTTTTTGGTCCACATAAGTAAAAAAAAATCCGGAAAATCTAATACATCACTAAAGAATAGATATAGTGAGTGAAGCTAGTATAAAATAAGGGAAACAATCTATGTACGAGTATTAATAAACATAAAAAGGCAAAATGAAAAACATCTAAAATGTCAATTTAAAAAGACAAAAAGTCATAAAAAGGCAAAACTATAGAGCATTTATATGCCCTCTATACGAGTATATGAACTTTGATAATTTAGAGAAAACATAACAGAGTACCGAAAAACAAGTAAAAACTTATCGTTGTGCTTTTTGCTGTCGATATGTATTTCGAGAGGGCTGAATAAAATGTGTGTACACGCACATCTCTCTATACCCTATTCGGGTGATTTTATTTTATGGTAATATAATTCTGTTTTATTTGTGCCTATAAGTATATATATATATGTACTCCACTGAAATCTGATAAAATATTAATTTTATTTTAGCAGAAAATATATTTGCTTGTTGTTGTTTCGAAAAGGATTAATTCTTTTAAATCTATAAGTATATAATTTTTTTTGTATATTTTCATTTAAATCTTTAATCCAATAAGAAGATATTTCGATTTTATATTCTAAGAATTTTTTTATCGTTTTATATATGTATAAAGAGTTTTCGAATAAGAGGTTTCAATTCATTGTAAAGAGGAAGGTATTGCATTAATATTTCGAAACGATATCAGCCAATGACAAACACCAGTTCACGTGGCCTCAAGACGTTTTGTCTAGAGGTGTTAAATCACAAGATCTAGGTATCAAATGTGAATACCTCTTCGAGAAATAAAACAGTCGCGAAACTTGTCTTGCAAAATTTCGATTGTTTCGTTGCTTGTGTGGTAAGTAGCACCATCTTGCTGAAAATAAATGTCGCCCACATCACTAGCTGCAAATTTCGGCCATTAAAAATTATTAATCATAGTTAGGTAGCGCAATCCATTCACCGTAATAGTTACACCTCGTTTTTTACTGAAAGTAATATCCAAAAAGCTTTCAGACTAAAGTCTTTATGCAAAATACGGTCTTTCTGCAAATATGAGCTTTCTTCAACGCTACGGGCTACAGCAGCTACAGTAGTGAATTTTATGCATTGGTGAAGCATGTATCGTACAAGTTTTAGCAGTGGCGAAGTTCATACTTGTCAACTGTCAAAAGATGACCGCTTCAAAACTGACAGGTGGCCAATCAAAATAACACCTCTTATTGAAAAACTCTTTACATTTTTGACTTTAATTTTTTTTTGTTATAGAATCTAAAATGAAAATTGTGATACAATAAAATTATTTACATTTTACTGTATATAATTTTCAATTTTGTGTGTGTGTGTGTGTATATATATTGAATACGAATAAACAAACGATTCGGGAGATGAGGGGTTTTCCTATCTATATAATATTAAGATTATCTTCGTTCGTATAGCGCGCGCTCACAGGAATGCAAATTGGTATACATTTCAATCAAATTAGCTTACGTTAGATTTTCTATATAAATAACACAAACAAATACGATCTCGAATATCATTTTCTGCTCATTTGAATATCTTGTGTAATTTGAGAAATGTAATAATTGTGGGATTTGAATTGTTTTATTGTGTGCGCGTTCAAACCACAAGAGGATCGGTTTACGCGCATAATATATATATATGTAAAACTTAAAAGGAAACAACAAGTGTTTTTTTTTGGGATTTTTTGATCGGATTGGTTTAATAAATTATATAATTTAAAATTAATGCTGTCTCCCCAAACAAATTATTCGCAACAAGTTATAAATAATAATATATCATGTTCATGGCAATAATCTTAAAACACCAGCCGCAAATAAGTGTCTTCTGCCAAAAATTGGTATGTATATAATGTATCCGAGTACTTGTTGAATTTATAATTTTTACCAAAATAATATTATTTTCCGAGATAATAAGCATAACCCAACTATTTTTGGGTTCTATATATAGTACATACGCGAAATTGTTGTGTATACGCTCCAACATACATTAAAGTCATATCTAAATGGTTACGCACATGACTGTCATAATAATAATGCCGGGAAAATATAATATATATATGTTGTGTCGTGTGCGTTTCATTCGGTTTTATCCTTCATGATAATTTTATTTAATTTTCCCAAAAATATGTAATCCACATTGAAAAATAAAAATAGGTAATAATAAATTATGGGTGGATATACTGTGTATAAAACCGAACTAAAAGCGAAAAAAAAAAAAAATTATAAAATTACAATGAAAATGACATAATCACCATCAAAAACAGACAAAATTCATTTCGGTTTCTTTTCACTGGTTCTTATACGACGAGTATATATACAACCACCGTCTTTTACCATATACATAGCACAAAGTATAATCATATTGGTTAAGGAACCCAAAAAAAAAAAACGAAATAAAAAAACAATCAAAAACAGACAAGAGGAAAATTCATAATTTTCATGTTACACTGTTTTCCCGAGAACGAACACAACAACAACAAAAATGCGGTATTTTCCCTCTTGGTTCGTGGTTTTATACACACACACACATACAATATATATATTTTCTTGTGTCTCGTAATTTTTTTTTCTCGGTTGAACTGAAGAAATTATGATGGAAAAATTGTATAATTTTGGTGATTTATTTTATTCGTTCGTGCGTCTTTTTTCCGAAACAACAACAGCAACAAAAAATCTTGACATTTCTACTTTGTTCGGGATAAATTAAGATTTTAAGTGCTTCATGTATATATATATATATATATATATATATATATATATATATATATATATATATATATATATATATATATATATATATATATATACACATTCCGTCTTTTTCGAGTTAAAGATACACCATTCGTACAGAATGAAATGTCTTAACCATTGGAACGAGATTTGATTGATTTTATAATATATTGTGGTGTGCACTGGCTAAACGATTTCGTTACCAAGAAGTGTTAATTATAGATTACTAACCGAATTTACTGTGTCGCGAAGACATTCGATCTGAATTACTTTAAGCTTAAAACCAGCTTCTGTCTTGATTGCATGCAGCAATTTAAAACAAATACATGGCATTCCTGACTCAGTTAAGACCTTTATACATTTTACCATACATACCATACATTTTATTCAAAGTTGTTGTAGAATTCAAAATCAACGAGTCTTGATGACGTTGGGAACGTTATTAACTTTCCTAAGAAAGGTGAAGGTACAAACTTTATAAAACCACTGGCTATACCCGATAATTACAGTTTTGGAATTGTGGAAATTGATGGACATAAATTATTCTGAAAGGGCAGATGCTCTTAGGAGAAACAACAATGATACGAAAAATGAAGAGAGTGTAATCAAATTAGGGAAATTGCAAAACAAAACGTCATTTGGATAAGAACCATTAATGTGAAGCAGTATGGTTGTGGATGAGCTTGAACATTTACTAATAAACTGTTCGCAGTTAAGCGACAGTAAGTGATTGTACTCCTCTTAGAAGCAAGGAGTCTGACAGAATTGTTACGAATGGGGCAAAATGAGTATAAGGAAAGGTTTATGTACGAAATTATAAGAAGAAATGTAATATCAGTATGTAGCTAGATCACTGTATGGAATAATTCTTATTAATTAAAGCTGGTGGCAGTAAAAACTAGCTACCTTTGGCCTTCCACTCGATGAATCAAATGAAGTTCTTATCTATGCTAGTCAAAGATTCAACTGAAAAAGTTATTGATTCAATATTCAAAACCACTCACCTTTCATCATCTCATGGTTACAAACTTACTGATGTAATCGAGAAATCATTAGAAAGCCAACACATATATGATCAACTATTGTATATTCCTTGAGGAAGCGCAAGCATTTGGCAAAGTATGGCACCAAAGACTAGAATTCAAGCTTTAGCAAGATCTTCCGGAGTACACATATCAGAAAGGCACTTTCGACTAACATATGAGAATGAATACTACCAACTAAAACGAGTAAATCAGAAGTACCACAAAGGGAGTGTTCTTTGAGAAATCTTGTATCTCCTATATACTAGAGACATACCAATAACAGAAGCAACAATTGCAACTTTTGCCGATGACACGGCAATACATGTAACAGCCAAAAACATTAATGATACCACTAGAAAATTACAGAAGGCTAGGAACTTTACAAGTCTGATACAAAGGAACTAAACAAATCTTAAAGTTAATGATAAACTCGATAGAAGTACCGAATGAAGGAACACATAAAAACGGAGCAATCCACAATAAACTGTTGTTATACAAACAATTACTAAAACCTGTAAGGACATATGGTAGCCAACTCTGGGGCTGTGACAAGAAAAAAAATATCAACATAAAACAAATAGTTCAAAATAAAATCCTGCATTGTCTTGTTAATGCACCATGGTACATTTAAAACGACAGCCTCCATCGAGGTCTATAACGTTCGAGCTTGTCGCTCATTAAGCATCAGCATGAAAATCTGAACATATGTTGTATACTGACTTCCACTCCAATAAGAGAACTGTTCAGAACGAAACCATTGGACTTGTCGCCACAAGAAGGTAAGTACACCTGTCTGTGACGAAAAATCTGAGGAGTTACACGAAAGTTGAGACTATTTTTCCTCAACGAGTATTTTTTATTATTAAAGTTGACTGGAATCCTTAAACGTTCCGCACTCAATGGCACAAAGGGCCCATGGTGCAAACCTAGGATTTCATCAAAGCGCATAGGTGCGTTCTGCAACCTTAGCAAACTGAAGCAGTTTGAACCAGGACAGAGAAGATGGTTAGGAATTTTTCTGGAGTAGACAGAAAGAATCTAATGCGGTCGACAGCTGCTGATGAAGTGTTTAGGCTGTCATCATCATCCTCAAGACATTCGTCGCATACATAACAGGCTCATGCGATGAACATGACTTTTGAAACGGCCATGGCCAGGAAGTAAAGAAACCAAAATTCTCATGTTGTCTTTTTTCAACGACAGAACGTATTTGGTCAGCTTCGGGTTAAGCCTCCATATAAAGTTTCTCAACGAGTAACTAGTGAAATTACCAAAAGTAGTAAAAAATCCAAATCAACTACAAATTAGGTCAATCCATCAGAAAATTAAAATAATCACTAATAGCATAAGTAAATTTAAATAATTTATGGTTTGTGATAATAATATATAACTATTGCCATGAACACCTTATCCTATGATGGAGTAGGTGTGACAACTAATCTCTAAAATTTACAAATCTCATTTACGTAACTCAATAAGTCAAGTTAACATGAAGTTGCAGCCCTCTCTTAATCATTGATCACCTCACTTCATAACTCTACAACAATTCCGGTTGATCTAACTGAATTCATTAGGAATAACTTAGATTGAGGTAACTCTGTTGCTCTTTTATTCTTAGACTTTTACTTGAAGATTGAAAGGATTAGATTGTTGTCTTATTTAACAAATCACTGTCGTTATGTACAAGAATTAAATTCCTTGCATTCAGGACTGTCGCATGGTTAGCTCCTTGCATCTAACACTATCATCAGTCATCTGCAAGACTAACACAAATAAACCGGGAAATTATAATTGATGGTATAGTGATAACAGAAGCTCCCCAGGTTCCACGATGGTTAAAACACTGCTGCATGGAGCGGAAGGTACCGGGTTCCAATCCCGATAGGAGCTGGATGCGAAAAGTGATTTTCACCATCGATCTTTTGGGTCGTACGATCGGTGGTGCGAATGAACGCATCTTAGTCCCAGTTTGAGGTTAGAATCTGTGTTCCTTCACATCTTCCATGTCAGTACTATATAGGCTGGTATGGAGCTATGCAATAGTGTGTAGCTGTGCAAAAATAGTGATAAGTGGATTCTCGGGCTATTATACGCTATCGCAAAACTCATTCTTAAATCATAACTTAAATCAGAGTTGGTCAAAACCTTAAACCCGATACTGATAGGGTATAAAGTCTGAATTGGACTGCGGTATATTCGTAAAGTTTATAACTCTCTACGAATAATAATTTTCACTGCTACGTGGTTTCTCTCAGCTAAACTTATTTTCTTAAATAAAGCGAGTGTATAAATCCTGATTAAAAAATACCTTCGACTTGATATGTAGGGATGATTGACACCTTACTGTAATAAAATTTTTGGATGCTGTTTGCTATATATTATTTTGATCTGAGAATCGAAAACTTAATCTATTAAAAGGCTGACTTTTTCCCAATACTCGAGAACGCGACACTTAATACTACCACGCGCCAGAACAAATTATATGGATGATTATTTTGTAGATGGCTAGATTATGGAATACAATTCCAACAAATGTTGGATGCATTACAAGATTTAACATATTCCTAACAGAATGTTTACGATTTCTTAACGATCAATATAGATGTGGTTTTAGCTGACTGTACAGTGTGATTACTATGTAATTGCACTAAACGACCAGTTTGACGTGTTTTACCAAGAAATTTTTAATTTTGCTGGCATGGTCTAACAAACAGTTTCAGTTGTCCTTTTGGGAATATTTGACATTTTTAAAAACACTTTATTTTCATTATGGATATCTTTAAAAATAACCAGAGATAAAAAAATGAGGCAACGTTGTATTTTTTATAAGCTCAATATTTAAAGAGTTTTTATGAGTGTATATAAGACACAAAAAAATCGCAAGACATTACATGATCATGGTTGCCTTTTCTACAATCGCACCTGTTTTTCTAGTTTGAATTTCGTGATACTAGGAATATGCTTTTTAAAGAAACTTCTAAGCGTTCTGTTGACACAGGATCCTTTCTTGCTATGGGTTATTACTTCATTCTGAATTGCAGGGAATGTTACTTCGGAAAGCTTAAAAAAAACTACAATTTCGGCCGATATATTGTTGAGTCCTTGGAAAATATTCACTGAAAATTGTTACTATGGTGACACAATTTTGGACAAACGATATATTTTTGCGATAATATCAATAAAATGTCATGATATAATGTTTATTTGGGCAATTCTTGTTTTAGTGTTGCCATTGCAATTTATTGGATTGTAACTCTTCCTCCAAACATCCGTTCACTTTTCATTTGACATTTTCGATATAACATCATAGTGCTAGTTCTATAATCGGCGTAAATGTGCCAAATAACCTTTTCACATGACAACATTTTATTACGATATATGTCTTATATCGGCTACAATTTGTTAACTCATCTCTTCATTTGATTTAACCCTCACGCAAAATAACCAAAAAAAAAATTGAAATCCCGAATTAGGGTGACACATAAACCAGTATATTTCCCTCAATTTGATTTTAGTATGTCGAAAACTTCTAAATTAATTTGAATTTTTTGATAAGAAAATGCGTATACAGACATACATATATACACACACACACACACAAACAACACGAACCTTAATCTCGATATATACATATCTATTGCTAATAAAAATTTCTAGATCATTTAATTTTGTTTGTTTCGAATTTCTTATCGAATCGTATCATCATCAAAAACAGTGTATATATAACCTCCCCTTCGCGATTCACCCAAAATATGAAGATTTGTTATTTTTGTTTTTTATTATTTCGATATGAAATGTCGAAATATGTTGTGTGTATGCCGAAAAAGCATTAAAAACAACAATCATAAATTCAAAGTAGAATAAAACTTGCCATTGTGTCTAATTTCTTTTCTGCCCCACTTTATATTATATTATTAAATAAATATCGTTTCTTAAAGAAGCGGAAAGATTTGAACCCAATTTAATAGATTTTTGGCGTCAATCCAATCACATGTATGTACATATATGTACGGTATAAAAAGACTAGAATTTTAACAAGCACTTTTCACCTTTTTTATGTTGTGTCCTCTTGTACATATATACATACATACAACTCATGTATATATGGCTGCCGAAAAACTGAAAATCATTCATTTTATTCAACTTCAATTTAGCAAGTGAAAGCAAGCAAGCAAGACAAAAAAAAAACTTGATCTCTATAGATCTTTATTGTTAAGATAAAAATATTTTGTGTAATAAATTTTCAAGTTGTCCAAATTTTTTTTTGACCTCCCTCCTCGGCACACTCGTTTTCCACTATATACTCATGTATATAGATTTATATTCGTACACATCGAAGAAGGAAAAAACCAATATCAAATTGAAATTTATTGCTTTCAATGTATTACCATTTTTATTTTTGGTTCCTTTCATTTAGAAAAGGATTTCTTCTGGTATGATACACCATTTTCATTTATTTTTCCGAACTAATATTATTTAGAAAAAAAATTTCCGATATAATATCAAAAATAGCCAAACAAAAAAAAATCTACTGTGATAGTGAATTTGAATTTTTAAGGATTACATGCGTCAGAATACTAAAATGATATTTTATTGGTTTTTAATAATATTTTATGGGGTTTCGAACATTTTTTTTATCATGCTTCTAAAATTTGCTTAGAATGATAAATTTACGTTTCTACTAGTTATTGTCTCTCTGTATATGTATGTACATAGATAGGTCGAATGTCAACTGGTAATTCTACTTTATGAGCTTGCAAAGTAAAATTTTTGCCTTCGTATAAATAATGTAAGTGTGTGCTAGACAATTTTAAGATTATTTTAATAAATATTTTATAAAATAGACGTAATAATGGTCGAGAAGATTTGCAAACCCATTAAGTATGTAGGCACAATTGGAACTTTACATGTTAAAACGTATGTCTACATTTTTAATATAAATGATGTAAAAAACAGCGTAAATTACATAAAACGTAAATATCATGTAAACAACGAAGGCGATACCATTCGCAGTGCCATCTGTTGAGAAATGTCAAAAATCTACTGACGTTCGGTTTGGACATTAACAAAAATCACGTTATGAGTTGGAAAGAGATTTTTTTTTCGCCATTGTGATGTTTAACGGAATTAATCTGCTGATATTTTATAAAGTCTATTTCTGACATAGTACGATTTTTCAATAGGTGGTGCTTTACCTACATTTATAGATTTGATAAGAGATGGCGCATCAGTTATGTACATGAAATCATTTTTTACATATGAAATATAGAAAATAACCTTATGTAAATTACACGTTTTTACATGTAAAAAACCGTGTAAATTACATCGTGTAATTTACACGCCCAACTGTTTTTGTAGGGTTCCAATAGAAACGCTACTGACATTTGTTTAATTCAGTGAGTAAGTGCGGTTGTGACAAATTAGAAGAGAACCAATTTGAGATTAGTTTTGAGATTAGTAGGCTCTTCGAGATAAATGACTAATCGATGTATTCATTTTTATTGGTTTTATTCCAAAGTGATTGTCAATCGAAGAAGACTCAATTTTGATGTATTTTCTAAACATTCTGCGTTATTAAACTTAATAGGTATTAGAACGGCTAAAAATTAGGGTCATTATAAAGAATCGCCACCCACATTTAAATCGCAAATTTGAAAATCTTAACTCGTGCAGCAATATTCGTATTTTCGTACGCAATTTTCAACACGAAGTTTGTTGAACGGGTAAATGTGATTTATCCAATTAAGGTTAGAGTATTCTAAATGAAATCTAAGCCATTTAAAATATTTGAACTGCGCAACTCATGACCCGATTCATAATCCTTATCCGTACTTTAAAGCCCTTCAAGGAACCGCCCAGTTGCCGCAGATGTTAAAGCTGCGGCAAATGAAGCGGGAAGTACCGGATTCGAATCCCAATTCGGGGCAAGATGCAAATGGGTTTTTCACCTTCGATCGTTTGGGCGGTGCAATCGGTGGTGTAAAATGAACATATATCTGGATCCCCTATCGTGTTAAGAATCCATTGACCGACCCATCTTCCATATCAGTACTATAGGCTGACATGGAGCTTTGCAATGCGCAGATGGTTCTACGAAAAACTCGGACCTATAGCCGTACATAGAGAGGTATCACAACGGACCAATCCGGGTCTAAGTGTGCGATAGCAGCCACTACAAGCTAACCTAACCTAAGGCCTTCAAGGATCATGGCAGTATGCATAAAGCCTACCTAAATTGAGCCAATAGCCTTACGTCCTTGATTTGGTTTCGGTAAATGGTAGGATATCAAAAGAAAACAGGGATGAGTAAGGTAAAATAAGTACGAGGTATTAACCCTGTTCTATGGATAGATACTTCAGATAGCGATAACGACAGATAATAAACAACTAAACGTTGCCACTTGACTATTCGAGTGCTAGAATTACGACTTCTAACCGACGAACGCGATGGGACACGAGATAGAGCTATTTACAGACACCATCAATAAAGCTATAAATAGCACATCAATTGCCAAAACGAAATGTCTCTACCTTTTAATGAAATATTGGGATTAAAGAAAATTATCTCCATAAAGAACCTATTAGTTGACCAGGGTGTCGAAATAGTAGTACCAAACGAAGCTCTGAAATACGTTATACCAAAGTTCGCAGTAAACGGCGAAACATTTTTGTACATACTGGAGGTTCCAAAACTTGAAAGATTTTCGGGACAAATGAATACTACTATTGATATTATGAAGCCACAGTCGTTGTAATAGACGGTCTACATGATTTCCGAAGACAAGCTGCGTCGTAAACTTTTGGAATTTCACAATTAACAAAGATTCAAAATATTTCCCATCATACGAATGGAGAAGCGAAATCCAGGGAGCACTACACAATATAGAAATTACAAGTGAAGTCAATTAATACTTCCAAAACAGCCTACCAAAGTTCACCACACGCAGAACTACTGAAAAAAGCAGGCATTTTAACTTAGGTCGAGAACGCCCCTTCTCCAACCCCGGGAGAATTTATGAATCCACATTAACATTCAACTTGGTGGATATTTAAACAATCAAAACGGTGGAATATGGTGCAAATCAACGAAAAATGTCGGTGGTCACTTATCTGATATTCTTGTATGTTAGTAACTTTCGCTTTTATATTTAAAAAAGATGCATTGTAAAGGCATCGATTTAACGATTTGCAAAAGATACCATGAATATAGTATAAAGGCAAATTCCCGTAGTTATTAAGATAAATATTAGATTTTGTAATTTACGCTGCTAAGCATTCACCTTTCTTTTGGGACGAGAAATATTTAGATGGTGAACCAACTATAAGGCAATGTACCAAGTCTTTTGTAAGCCAAACCAATTTTGGCAGAACGTTAAATCATTTAGGAGCTCATCCTGAAAAATCATGAATTATATGGTATATCAAGATGTTGAAATTTTGATTATGGAACTCTTGATTTTGAGGCATAATGATTGGAGATGGTACGCGACTTTGGACCAGTGATGACAAAGTGCTCAAATTTACAATACTAACAGGTGTTTACAGGCATGCAAAAGCATTTTAGTGGATGCAAAAGCATTTTAGTTTCAGATAAAAAGTTATCCGCAATGGAATTCAAGCGTTATGCGTTATAGTGTGATTGCTCTATACTGGGCCGGAGAATTGATAGCAAGCAGATTGTTAACAAGTTGAAACATTTGCATATGACTAAAATGTTTGCGTATCGGAGGTGAACCGAAACGCACTGCAACATATCCGGATATCATTCGGAAGGTGATGCGTTTTGCGTTTCATTTCCACTGGCCAATGACCACCAAAATAATGCAAATCTACTAGATTTCTCGGTTTTGGGTATTTGGTAAAGCAAGGTTGAGACCAAAAAAATGCCAAAGTATCGATCATCTCAAGCAACCACTTAGCCGAGAAAGGGCCAAAGATCCGCAAAGCCAGTTTTGTGCTGAATGCGACAGCTTTATCGGCCGTTTGAAGGCTACAATCGCAGCTAAGGGTGACCAAATCCAAACTGCTAATGCAATTCAAAAATTTAAATCATCAGTCACAACCTGTAATTATTCCATTAGGATGAATTACCGGCAACAGAATTTTCATGTTCTTTAAGAAAAATAAAACTATATCCATACTGGTAAAGCACACGATCATTTGTAACTTCAGTCCCGGAGTCTCTAATATTAATAATTTTACTTTTAGCAAGTTGTATGGCTCTTATGATTTCCTTTACTTCTTCTTTAACTATTTGTAGGCGATTAAACATCATTTGTTGGAAAACTTGGTTTGTATTGTCATACAGATGTAGTAATATTTCGTTATGTTGGTCGAGAAGCTTTTGAATTCTATTTGCTATATTCTATGATCCGGTCTTGACTTTTGAGAATCTTGTTCCAATCGGTTGCATCGGGTGAGCCGGCAATCCACTTCCAAGCAGAGCCGATCCAGTTGATTGATCGTTTAGTTCTCGATGGTTGACCTTGAAGTTCCACTAGCAGTTTTTCCGTTTCTTTGATTTGATAACTTAATTGAGATTTCATGATGTTTGTCGAATTAATTCTTTTAAATTCCGATTTTAATTTCGCCAGAATTTCCATATAGTTGCGCAAGTCAATATGATGTATAATTTAAAATTTTCCGCTTATTATATTTCCATTCCCTTGTTTGACTGCCACTAACGAAGTGTCATACTTGTGTTTGCTCAAAGTTGTTGTTGTTATCCATAATTATGAGAAGAAAATTAATATTTTCATTATTTAGGAATTTGTATCTGAGGTTGATTTATATCTGAGGATTAGCGGTTCCTTCAGAGGTCTTTTTAGTGCACTCCGGGTGTTGTACACTTGAGTTAGCTAATTGTGAATCGGATGATCCGTAATTTTCCTTTTTGGCTACTAACGATTATACTTGTATCTTAACTTATATATATATATATATCAAAATTGATGAAGCCTCAATCTAATGTCACATCAAATATAAGCAGTACTGGAGTTGACGTTACATAATCGTATAACAGGTGATTCCCAAACATTATCAACTAAATATGTAGGTTAATAAAACTTCAATGGTTATATGGTGTAATACAGATTTAGGTATAAACAATTGAGACACGTCAAATAAACTAGAGACAAGACTATAATTTTACAACTTGTTTGGTTTCAAAACTTTTTCAAACATAAAATTATAACGACATGATCATCCAAATGTAACACATTAAAAATTGACTGCAGCTTAATGTACAGAAATGATATTATATACAAGTTTTGAAATACAGTTCCGACAGCATAACAAGCTACAGGAAATAAAATATTCCTGTCTTGTATCGAGATAAATTCAAGGGAAGTTCATTATATATAAAAAAAAAGTCTTGTTATCGTCGAAAGTTACGATACATAAAAATTGTTTTGAGTATCAGTATGGTGTACGTACATCTCAAAAAGTGGCCAAGTAAATCAACGATTGAATTAAAGCGAAAACATGATTTAGTGTATACAGTAGATCGTCGTATCATAAATAACAAAATAATTTTCATCACCAAATTCCGAATTTTCCTTTTTATTTTCCCAAATTTATTTTATTTTTTTTATTTTTTTGCCCAAACAATAAAATCCCAACTAAAATGAAAATTATTGGTATAATAAAAGGTCATTTTCAATTTTCCCAATTTTTTTTTTGTTACTCTGTGTATCTATAAAAATGGTTTTATTTTACGTTGTTGCTGTTATTATTATTACTATTTTATTTATTTATAACATTTTTGTGTGTTTGTTGGGAGAAAAAGAATTTAAACCAAAAAAAAAAAATAAAAAATAAAAAATAAAAAACAAAAATGATATCTAAAAATTACATTACTGTGTTATATTACCATCATACACGACCCACTCTTCAAAGAGAACATCTATATACGTACATCTATTCTGTACCAACTCTGTTCTTTTCTATATTGAACTAAATTTTCAAATAGCAAAAAATTGATGTTTTTCGTTTTTCCTGGGTGGAAAAAGGACTTGGCTACAAAAAAAAACAACCTAACATGTTTTTGTTGTTATGAAGATGGCTATTTAACATTGACATTTTTTTTTTGTTTTTCTGTAATGCTCTCGTCCCCTGCTTGTATATAGAGTTTGGTTTTTCCTCAAGTCAATGTTACATCGACTAAAATGTGTACTAAAAAAAACTAACTAACGACATATAAAATCAGTTTTGTTGTTGTTTAATGAATTGGAATTTTTTTAATTTTTTTTTTTTAGTCTACTATTAAAAAGAAAATTGTTTTTCACTACTGTGTACACGGCATGTATGTATATGGAGCGGAGAGCAACAAAAAAATTATAGAAATTTTTCATTGTTTAATTTTTGTTGTTATTTTGGATCTGTATGAGTTATGAAAATGAAAATTATAAAAATATCAATAATATTGAAACGTGTAGATGCGAACGAGAGTGAAGAAAAGCTCGAGTGAAATATTTACACACAATGTGTGTTGTTTTTTAGGCATTTAAATAGATTCATGGAAATGTGATGTAATATCGAATTATATCGTTAACACCAATGTACACAATTAAATCGATTTAATTAAAATATTAGAGTTAATTATTAAAACTGTGCGTCAGTTGGATTTTAATTACACTAATTTTTGGGCTAAATTATTTTATTTGAAATATTTTTGTGAAGCTATGCACGTAATACTATTTGAACTTAATTGGATAATTAATTAAATTAATAATTAAATAGAATTAAAATACAGTTTTGAAAAATAAATTTTACCACTATAAAAATCAATACGAGAGGTAAAATCGCCAACGTTAAGCAAACATGGCTTGGAGCAGTAGAAAAAAGACGTAAAATGTTACAAAAGCTCGTTCCGGCATGTGGTAAGCCTTGGGGCTGGAAAATATAGGCAATGATTTTCCTTGACAGAATTTAGAATCTACCTTCATTGTAAAATAAACATTCGAAAGCTGTTCGGATGCTCTCACAAATACTGTTCTTGATCATATTGGACAATGTAATTCCGAATAGGACTACCAGACAAACTCAATGTAAGGACTCAATGTTTTAAGCTGAAATAAAACAACTTGGTAAATCTTGGGAAGACATAAAAGCTAAACCGCCAACAGAGTAAGGAGATCCAGCCTAGTAAACGACCTCCTTAAAGAAATTTGAGATACAGGAAAAAAGAAGAGTATGCCAGTCTTGCGTCTTAAAACTAACTAGATTACTACCGAGGAACTTCAAAATAGCATTTTATTGAAGATCTTGGTAAGTTTCATCTTATAATCGTACTGATCGTATCAACTCAATTTTAATCACCACTTAACAAACCGATGTACCTATACCTTTCGTAGATTTCGAATTGTTTAAACTCATACAAAAAATATATTGGGATGCTGGACACCGAGTGCGATATAAAATCAAAGAAAGTGCAAAATAATATAACACTGGAGGAGTAAGGCAAGCATGCATACTCGTGTAGTCAAAACCCAAGAATATCGGGTAGCCAAACCCCAAGAATAATTGTTGAAGATCAAATAGTTAGATACAGAGTATGGCGTGGAATAAGTTAATTGAAAGTTGGCTAGACGTGAGGAACAATCCAAAACTTGTGATGCTTAAAAGATGGAGCTCACACAGCTCCTGCGCAAAATGTTTGGCACTCGACTAATATCGACTTTTTCTGATTTTAACTGGACGATGGCCAGTTATAATCAGAAAAGGGCGATAGTATTGACTTGTAGTCTTATGCCCTTCACAAGGCTGTACGGGTCACGAATGAGTGATGTTTTATGTATATGCAATAGGTAAAAACGTGAAATTGACTGATCTTATATATGTGTCAACCTTGAGCTATAGTGAGTACCTTTACATTTTGAACAGGATCTCAAAATTGTATTGATGAAATTGTAATTAAGAGAGCAAGTTCAAAATCACAAGTTGATTTTACGAATCTTGATATTATTCTTCGTTGTATGAATTATTAAACGCCTAGGTGGTGCAGTGGTTAAGGCTGCGGCAGTTGGAACGGGGAGGTATCGTATTCGAATCCCAAAATAAATTTTTTACCATCGATCGTTTGGGCTGTGCGATCGGTGGTGTAAATGAACACATCTGGATCCCCTGTCGAGTTTAGAATTCATGGGCCGTTCCATCGTCCTTGTACTGTAGGCTGACATGGAGCTATATGGTGGTATCACAACGGACAATCGCCGGTCTAAGTGTGCGGTAGCAGCCACCCAAAAAAAAAATGGATTATTGGAACATCTTGTTTCAGAAAATTATAAAATCTAAGTATGGTTGTGAGTTCTAAAAACCAGAAAAATTTGTAACAATTTGGGGTATAATTGATACGATTAGTTGTCGATTTGGTTTAAAATAATTCTTGGTACTTTTTCAATTAACTGTTATTCTTCTCCTTATAAGTAAATAATGCTCTAAAAATCTCTTTAATCTCTTGGATAATGCGCTCCAATCCTTCACATTTTCCAAAATGCCACTTCCTCAATATTTAACCAACGAGCTTCTTCGTTTTATTTAGAAAACTGAAAAAACCCGCCAGACTCCAAACCAGGAAAATTGAGTAGAAGGAGTATGAGCATGAAATCCATTCTCTTTACTAGTGGTTCATTTTTGGAACGAGAATTTCCTTCTTAACCTTTTAGTATGTTTAAATTTTGCCTTGAATTGGTCGAGAGCTTTCGTTTATCATAGGTAAGAGGCAAAGTACTCATTTGTCAACAACTTGTCAAAGGTTGCAGAAATGCAGGGAAGATCCAGTTTCAATGTTACTTTAAATGAATACCCGTAAGATAGACTTTTGAGTGGGCAAGTGCCTTTACAATGGCAAATATATATTAGACTAAACCCCATCAAAAACAACAGTCTTGTGGAAACAAAAGGTCAGATCCTTTCTTAAATAAGAGCAATCTTCATTTCTGTCCACAATTTGAGACGCTGATGATGTTAATCATAAATGAAACTAAATGGAAGCCTTAGTCAATGGAAACTGACTATATTTTGGCAGAAATACCTGTCGAAGAACCGAAAACTATTCCCAGAAGCGGAAAAGTTTCTTGAGCTATTGATTAGGCTAGATACTGCTATACGAGTGCTACCACTAAAATATTAAAGAAATAAACAGGTTAGAACCAAAATTGTATCGCCGTTAAATTCTCGAGGAAGTTTAGTGCTTGACTTCGCTTCTTTCCACCTGGTTCCAAAACAGCATCAATACGATGAATTTGAGACATATTTCTAAATTTTAACGAAGTAATTCTTGATCGGTAAGCTATATAGGACCCCAATTGTAAAACAAGCTGTCATATTGCGCTCATAATTTGGTCAAATTTTATTTGAAAATTAATCATCGATTCGGCCTACTGTGAAATCCCCTCCCAGGTATACAATCTCTGTCCCGAAATATGTTTACTCTTCGAATAAGACCAAGTTATCTGGTATCCTCAAAAAGGAATCGTGATCTTAAAACAATGCAGTCTATGTAAAGAGTATGAAAGATATGTGCACATAAAGTGCTTAAGAGTTTCATACCTATACTGTTCGAAGTGTGAATTGTTCCAAATTTTCATTCGGAACATGTGTATAATTAGGACACAATGTTTCTTGAGAAGATTTTGGCTAAGCGACAAGTGATCTGCTCATCCCATATCTTGTTGTTAATCTGCTTGTCCCATTTCTCTTAAGAGATAGCTACTTCACTCCTTAAAACATCCTCTTTGAATCGAAACTGTGATGTTTAATAACTTGTGGTTCCAGTTTAGCGAAACTATTAAATATTTTATGAACGTTGCGCTTACGAAAGAACGCAATAGTCAGCCGTAAATGTCTAGGTTAGGTTAGGATGGATGTGTTCAATGATCGGCATAGACATATTTTAGTCCGTAGCCACATCACATAGTTTTATACCTTTTTTTCGTCTACTCGAATCATTCTGAGCTTTTAATGGAGATTTGAATTAATTAAAGCGAAGGGGAGAACGAGACCTATTATGTCAGAAATATTATGCTTACAGAAAACACTTTACTCAACCCTCCTATCTATTTGTGAACTATCCGTAAATAATTTCGGAACATGGTTTATGACTGCATCTCTGCTACAGTCTTCTCTGGAGTGTATACCAGCATAAAAATACTTAATCAAATTGGGCATAATCTCGATCTGTATAGTGTAATAAGAAACTCAAAAAACCGTTGAGTAGCAATATTTTATGCGGCTCTTTCTCAGCAGAATAATAATAATGATTTTGAAGCTGAGATAACATCGACATCTAGATAATTTAACCATTCATGTGATTAAACTTTTCAAAAGTCAGAGCTAAATTTATTCAAACCACAAAAAAAAATTATTTTTGGTGGACCGTTTATTTTCACCTGCAAGTGTGTATATCGTTTGTTTCACAAGAATAGAAAGTTATTGATTAACATTTACTATCAAACCATAAACAAGAAAAAGTTGTCAATGGACATGTTGACATAAAGAAAATAATCTGCAGATAAATGATAAGTTATGGTAAAGCCGCATGCAACATTATCAATCAGTGCATTTATAAATTTCACCCATTTCACCCGTTCACTATATATACTCTTCACTATCTTTTGAATCGGACATGGGTAAATCAAGTTAGATTGTTTATCTTAGTAAAACTGGTAACAACGGCGAAGCACGGCACTTAATGACTTAAATGTTGAGTTATGGTCAAAAGATCATATTAATTGACTGTAATTTAGTACAGAGAACAGTGAAACCTTCCTCATACCAATAATTAGGCTTGGTTTATAGCATGGCCTAAATTCATTCGTCCTCCCAACAATTTAATATGTAGGGTTAACATGTATGGTGCTAATGAAGTAAACGGAATTAAACGCTTAATTTGCTTATATTTTCTGGAAAAGGGTGTACCGGATGTTATTGATTTGCATATTACAGATATACCAGTACCGATTCAGATTAACTGAACTCTACTAAAATCACCTTATTTTATGGAGCCATTGCCAATTCCAGCTCACCAATACCAGTGACTTTGTATTTTACAGCACATAGTGTCGACAGAACATTGTTTTATACTCATACAACATATAAGACGTAAATTATTATTATTACATATGCGATACAACATCCATTTATTTCATTCATCTATCCATCACATTTAAAGGAAGCTACACACACACACACACACACACAGTACATTGAAAATCTAACCATTGCTGTCTTGTCGAAAAACGTAACAAAAAAAACAATTTTTCAACAACAAAACATAAAGTATAACAAAACGCTTTTGGGCTATTGTACAGTGTAGTTTTCTTTCTTACTCGTACTCTACATAACTAGACGGCAGAAGACATACACAGAAGTTCTTATATATATCTATGTTATTCCGTGATATTTATTCGCTGTCCTCGCACATACCTATATACATATAGATATATGTACTAGAACTCTCTGTGTTCATCATCAATAAAAGAAAATTACGATGACGATGATGGTGCGATGATGCTGATCGTGATGACATGAAACAGAACAAAATGATAAACTTTTTTATTTTATTGTACATCTATATATAGAGAGAACTTGGAAAAAGCTCGATTTTCTCGTTGTTGGTTTTATATACATACATATATACATTATATATATTTTTATGTCTTTGTCGAGAGTTGTTGTACTACTTCAAACTAATGAGAGGAATACAATAACAACAACAACAATCCCAACAACGAAAGCTACATCAGCTCGATTTCTTGTTGTTGTTGCGTTATAAAATGAAATTTTCTTTCTGCAGAGCAAAAAAAAAAGTAAAATATAATATTTAACAATAAAGAATGACAATGGATGTAATTAAGATTGTCTTAAAGTTTTATTTTATATAATTTTATTTTTGTGTGCTGGGTTGCTCAAACAACGCACACATTCACAAAAAAGGATTCAAAACGATAAACGAAATAAAATTTATTTCGAATAATTTTATTTTGTACAAGACAAGCACAAATGGATTAAACGATGCTAATAGGCTTTCCACCGGCGCATGATAACAAATCTTAAAGTCCAAAAAAAATAAATTTGTATATCTATCTACCTCAGTGATTTATTTATATCGGTTTCATTTTAATTTGGTATCATTCAATAGGGATTTTCAGGATATATACTTGAGATATATTGATTTGGTACAAAAGAATATAAATTAAAGATGGGTAGGGTGAAATAAAACGACGACACAACAATAGGAGAAAAGAAAATCTTAAATTACTTTTTTTTGTTGTTGTTGTCTTCTGTACTGTGCTGCCTGTCTATTTTTATACATTTAAATACCTTATACACAGTATTGGCCTCAGTAATTTAAGATTTACGTCGTTATCTTAAAGGCAGAGTACAAAAAAAAATATAATTAATTAATTAATATTATATATAATAGTTTAATTAATTTTACGTTCAATAATATTTTTAAGCTACATACGTCTATATCTATACACGCGTATATACATACATACACTAAACCCAATGATGATTGTCGTTGATGACAACCGTTGAAAAATTGTTTGGCACTCGTATATACCTTTTATCCATTTTCTTTTTGGTTGACAAGAAAATTAATGATTTTTTTCGTTCACACACACACACATATATATATATAATGAAAAATGAAACTGATACCAGTCGGAGAGATAAATATGTGTTCACGTGGATGTGAGGTATTGTAGATAGCAAAAAAAAAATTGATTGATAAATGGAATAATATCAAATCTACTGCATCAGCCGAAAGTTCGTTTTAGTTAACATACTTTTTGCGTTTTGAAGCGCCTATTGTTAATATTTGTTATATATCGGGTTTGTCAATAAGAGGTTTCATTTTGATATTCGAGCTAAATGGCCGCCACCATACAAAGCTTGCAGCGCAATATCCTTTCCAGGACCGAATCGCACATTTTTGGCTGTACATACACAGTTGGGCGAGTAAACTACACCACGTAATTAACACGGTTTTTACATGTAAAATATGATTTCATGTAAAAACTGAGGTGCCATCTATTATCAAATCTAATTGTTACTAATGCACGAGGCTCAGGTGAACTGGCTTACGTGAAGGTAAAACAAACCCCTTTTCCAACCATTAACGTTGAGAAGAAATCTCGGTAGATTTCTGAAATTTGATAACAGATGGCACTGCTAATAGATTTTTTAAATGGAGTTTAGCTGTAAAATCGCAACTGTGATCGAAAGGTGCTCATATCTAGTTGTGCGCAGTCGGAAAGTGACAGTACAAAGCACGTTATGATTTAAAATTAGTGACGAGAATTTTACTTTTATCAAAGCCTTACGTTTTGCAGGTGGCTCATTTCCACTCAGTAACAAATTGTTCATCATCTGTATGGCACGAATTGAGTTGACGAATTCTTTGAACCCTGGGTTTGAAATCTATGAGATTGAGAACCTTCTTGTAAAATCCGACAGCTTCAAAGCGTCCATCAATTTATATACTTCTGTTCGGCCGTTGATAAGATCCGTAAGAATTTCAAGTGTTATCCGGAAAGACAATTGTTGCAGCGAATCGAATGTATTTATTTATACTTCCACACAAGATACTCTTGGCTCAATTATTTCCTGAAACTCAAGCTAACTGGATTCTTCAGTTCATAAGACTTCTATTCTTACTGATGGTTTTGTGACAACTATTATTTTATAGACTTTTTGATAACCCAGTATGGCTGCTGCCTTATATAGCTATCTCTGCCAACACCAAAACATCACAATGGGATATATGCTGTGGGACGAATCATCCAAGTTTCAAAATGCACCTTTATTATTATCTGCAACCACATACAAGATTTCGTGACGCGAAATATCGAATAGCAAGTGAGATCAATTGTGTAATAATTGTATGGAGGAAAATAAAGACCAGTTTACGGTACAAAGAGAAATGATCTTGAGTGAGGCTGTTATGGGTGTGGTCTCAAAGAGGAATGCACGTTGTATATTAAACGGCTGAACAACTACCAATAGTTAAACGTCTGAAGTGAGCCGTCAACAAAAAACGTTTTTTCAATACAAATACCAACTGTTGCTGTATGTCCCCGATAACTTCACGAATTCATGTGCCTCAAATAAAAACTTCTAAATGAGTTAAATCACGCTAGATATCGGTGGCGGCCAATTGTGATCACCTCTTCGACAAATAACACGATAAGGACACTTTTCTTTCAAAAATGCGATTGTTTCTCTGCTTGTGCGACATGTAGCGCCATCTTGCTGAAAAAAACGTGGTCCACATCAATATCTTCCACTTCTGGACATAAAAAATTATCAATCATCACGGTGGTGCAATCGATTCACGGAGTGGATTTTCAACAATCATTCTTGGCATTTTTTAAGCCCCGAATATGACAATTCGGCTTATTAACGTAGCCTCTTAGGTGAAATGGGCGTCATCACTGAAGATATTTTTTTTCGATGAAAATCCGGATCATCAAGCATTTGAAAGACCCGATTAGCGAAAATACGACTTTTATGGTGATCGCCAGGCTTTAGTTCTTGTGTTAAATACAGTGTAATGTCGTTTGTGGAACGTATAATTCCAAAGATCGGCGAGGTATCGACAAACCTGGGTTTTCTTAACCATAACGGGCTACAGCATAAATATTTTAAGGTGTTTTTGAGCAACGCACACGGTTTCGATTCTTCACTTCACTAACTTCTCCCAACAGTTAACCTTTTTCCGCCAGTCTCACTATTGCCGTAAATAGTGAAAATTTTCACCATTTTTGAAGCAAATAATTTCAATTCAATGTTGAAGCGTACCATTTTTAGTCTTGTCAAATGTCAAAAGATGGCAGCTTCAAAATTGACAGTCTCTTATTGAAGAACCCATTATATACACCTTTGCAAATACCTCGTCAAGACGTTTTGTTTGCCATAATGTTTTGTATTGTTCATTCGCCTTTCAACATACATTTTAACATGTGCTATTGTTTATATTATGTTACCGAGCTAATCCAAATCTTTTATGTTCACGTACTCGTATACATAATAATTTGTAATCAGAATTTTATGCATCCGTACAATATATGCATGTAATATACAAATGGCATGTAACAACAATACAACTAGGAACGTTAGTTTACTATATGAACAAAAGTATGCAGAAACATTTGTATTGTTTCTTAAACAATTCAAGACTTTATTCTTAATTTTCGAATGCTTCACTTTTTTTGTTGTTGTTGTTGTGTTGGAGTCTGCGCGTATATAGGCCATCATATCAAATTATTGTGTTATCTATCGCACATAAGAAAATAATCTGAAAATGAATTAGAAATGTGTATTTGGTTTGTTACTGACTAGATGATTGATGATTTCCGGGATAAATATGATTACAGTGGGGGTTAAATACGTCCCTAATTTTAAATGGGTTGACATGTTTCTAGTTATGTAAAGATTAAAGCTTGTGTGCGTATATTTGCGATACGATATCATGTAATTCATTTATTACACGCAGATGTCAGGTAATTATTCTTGCACCTGGATCATTAAACCAATATTTGGTTTAATTAAAACTCTCAGTGGTTTGAAATGTGTGCTTTTCTTAAATCTTAATCAAACAAATCACGCGAGTACAGTCATAGAATCTAAATTTATTTCTTTTTCGAACTATAATAATTAAAGACCCTTAACAACAACAAATTCTTTAAGACTTCCGAATATATGCCTTTCCAACACCGTACTTCGAACAAAAGCAACTTCAGAGGAAACGTGAGGAAGAACCAAGTTTCAAATTAGAGAGTTGTAGGCTAGAACCGAAATGTATAGTGAGAATGCCAATAGTGATCTAAACTACAAGGTGCTAAACGAGAACTGTTTTTGCCACAAACCCTTTCGAACACAGAATGACAGTCAAGCTGTAATTAATATTTCCATAATTGGGACTAATAACGTCAAAAAAGTATAGCCCTCTTGTACGTCTTTTAACGAGGTAACTAATAAGTTCAACATTCAACTTATATTATGCAAAGGATACCTCATATTTAACCCGATGAACTCACTTAACGGATAATTTTTTATCACTTTACTGTTTTTCCTAGAAGAACTGATCAGGAGCGCTAGAAGGAAACCTAGAAAGATCGCAGACTTAATATTGTACTTAGCCGAAGGGGCAAATAGTTAATCCAACCATAATCCGGAAAAGATGCTGCTCTAGCAAACTGTTAATCAAAGCGTTTAATCATAAAATGTTTGGACATCGTCAGCCTTAAATTTGAAAGTGTGGAAGTATTGGGGTAGAGGGCATAGCACCAGGAGTAGTTTTGCATGCTTTACCCTTAAGACTGACAGTAAAAAACAAAATATTCGTAAATAAGGAATACAGCAAGGTAAATAACATAACAAGATGAACTCTTCCGGAAGCTGGACTATCTAAAGTAACACCCAGATGTTTGGGACAAAATCAAAACTGGTGGAAGATTCACCAAAAAATGAAGAGGCAGACACCCCTTTATCAATAGATCATGTCTCTACAAACAGTTAGTCAAGTGTTAATCTGCAACTGTAATAACGAAGTTACCAGCTCTGTGCAAAAAAGCAATGTTGCTTAGAAGTTCAATCAGTAACTCACCAATAGCGAAGTCTTAGAAAGTGACCTCCTTATGAGGTCCATCCATGAGACGATTAACTGCACACCTGGGTGATTATAACAAATAAGTACAGTCAAAAGCACCTGCAACATCCATGAAGTACATTTACATATTTGGAACAGTTTGGAGCTTATGGTGATTAATGAGAGAAAAGTTCAATTAAGCACTTGTTTGAGCCTAGTTGGAAGAGTATTCAGTTTAGCACCAAAATAGTCTCTCCACTCTAACTTAAGACTAAATCAGTAAAAGCTTGTTAATCTGGTCAAAATTTCTGAATTTTATCGACAAGCATGCGAGTATATAGATTACGTTTTCTCATTAAATTATTTTCTAAGCTTAAAGCACGAGAAAAAAAAACGTTATGTTATAACGTTAAAATGTTATGGTTTTGCTACGAACGCTATCAGAATTGATGGTCAACATCCTTTCAATAACTAACCTTGTACTTTTGTCATAAAAAGAGACAAAGCTCAATGTCGGTATAAACCTTAAGCTTTACACGTGAAGTGGTATCATTAGTGTTACAATTGATATCCTTGAAATAAATGTATGTTGATCCTTTTTCGTAAGAAAATGAGCTCTAACCTTCGAAGTCGATCGACATTAATAATTTTTACGGAATTTACAAACACGTCACAGTGTCATGTGTTTCTTCGTATATAAAATTGGCCACCCATCTAAAAGCAGACGAATAATGAAAATAATCGTGACTCAATTACAAAACAGGTAGTGGGTTTATATATAAATGCAAGCTTGAGCTTTTGTGGAAACAGTTGGTATACAATAATGAACATTCTATATTTGATTAGATTTCTAATTCTTGGAAACTTGGAATATAAAGAATTCGGTTGAAGAATAATTCCTGTAATCATATAATTATAAATTAATCAAATCGAATTTTATTCTCGGAACAAGTATTAAATATAATATTATATATAAGTCAGGTCGTGGGAATATGACAGCCTGTAAACCAAGTCAGTTACCTTTCAAGTTGTAAAATATATAAACAATACTTGTCTCACCAGGATTAATTATGCAGAATAAGGTATAAGACGAGTCTCTAATCCTCATTGTTAAAACGTCTGGTATCACGCGAAAGTGAGCTTATCCTGGCGTAACAGATGGTGATATTTTCTCCTTTAATTCTGCAGAACATTTACCATTTATAAATCTATAGAACACGCAGAGTTCTGCAACATCTCTGCGGTGTTGTAGGTTGTCTAGATCTTTCGTCAGTTTGGTGTTTCATATTATTCGGAATGCAAAGCGCTGAACTCTATCCAGCAACTGGAGAGCAGTGCCATATGCTCCACCCCAAACCTGACAGCAATATTCTAAACACGGTTTGGTAATATCTATCTGGATAACCTGATGCGATCTAAAAAACCGTCATCTATTGAGGAACCCTAGTTTACGTGAGACTGATTTGGCCAATGCTTTAATGTGTTAATTCCATTTTAAATTGTTGCTAATCTGCACACCAGGCAGATGAATCGAGAAACGATCATTCGTAGATGGTCTAGAATTTAATTGATCATTTCACTGAAAATACTTGTTCAAATCTATGATTTGTTTCATTATTTGATTTTGTTTAAATACTCACGAAACCTTGATATGATATGGTCTCAGTTATTGTTTGCACTTACCTGAAAAGAGAAATAAAAAAAAATTATTTATCAGCACTAATATTATTTATAAGATTCTGACACATTGAATTGAACAACTAATTCAGATCAAAGGTGAAAATTTTTCCAATGTAGTTTAAAGTAACAGTTCAAAAAAAAGAAGCACCGAAGTAACCCAGCGAGTATCGAGCGAGTACACCCAAATTATGAGATACAACTGACTTAATAATTATAATTATTTTATTAGGGAAGCGGACTATGTTGCATTTGTGTAGGCGCAACGTGCTATTGGTGTGAATTAAGTGTGTCTCGAGGAAGGCTCCCCTTTTAAATACACTCCCGGTTAAATTTAAAAGTTTAACCAATTTAAGAAAATATGTTGTTATTAATGCATTTGGAACCATTAAATCGAATAACCGCCCAGGTGGCACTGGTTAAAGTTGCGGCAGTTAGAACGTGAGGTACCGTGTTCGATATCCGATAGGGGCAGGTTTGCATCCTTTTCACCATACGATTACGATCGGTGGTGTAAATAAACACATCTTTGACCCCTTGTTGGAGTGAAGAGTTCAACGGACAACCCATCTTCCATGTTAGTACTATAGGCTGTCATCGAGCTATGCAATGTGCAGTTGGTTCTACGTAAATCAGACCTTTAGCTGTACGTCCTCGGTTTGGCTGTAATGGCGTAAGGTAAGGACGTAAATAAGCGAACCGTGAAAGAGTTGGAAGTGCCTCGAGCCTCAAAACAGATTGTAGAGATAAAAAAAATAAAATAAAAAATCGAATACACGTTGACCTATTTAGAAATACCTGAGATTAGGACAATATATGTTTTTTGATTTAAACGGTGCCCCACTGCATTATGCAATCTACCTTTTAACTGAAAGCCAAAAATCTGGACATTCAGCAAGTGAGAATAGATTGTTCTAAAATGTGATTTTGACGATTTGTTAGAATTTAACATATTGACTGCCAATGTTGTTATGAGGATACACTCTAAATTCCACCCAACCACACCAATGCTGTTCCGGACATACATTCCAAAAATTTTCTCATAAGGCCAGTGTTGTTCTCAACATACGTTATACAGTATGTATAACAATTCTATGCAAGTGTATTAACAATGGCGTAATAAAATAGATTTTGGAATGCATGTCTAAGACAACACTGGCATGGTTGGATGGAATTTAGAGCGTATGCTTATTACAACACTGGCAGCCAAAGTGTTAAACGAAATTACTGGGATGATCTAAAGGACACTGAACATGATAATTTTTAACCATCCTGGTATAATACACTCCCGGGTAAATTTCCGCGTGCACAAAAAAGTTTACTATTTTATTTTCAAAAATCGGGTAGTGATAAAAGGGTCTATCGATTTTTCCCATCAGTCCTCAAAACTATAGATACTACTCCAAAAAAAACTGCAGAAATTTTTAATTTATTGCAAGATGGATGCAATCAAAAGAAGTAGATTATCAGCTAAACATGTACCAATCTGTTGAAGCGAAGTCCACATAACAGCCGGAATTGGTATACCTCTAATTTCACTGGCGTCGATGTGCAACCAAAACTCAGACCGTATGTGTGATAGATTGTATCCATCACTGTTTTTTGCTGCAGTGTTACTGTATTTTGGATCGTTTATGTCCAAGCTGCGGTATCCCAGATTTAATTTATATCATATACAATTTGATCATCACACCAAACATTGTTTCAATCACATTGTTTGATTTAATCTGGAACGCCACATTACTCCCCCGAAAGTGAATTCCCCCTCCGTTTGAGTTTGATTTTGATTGTTATGCCGCAATGCGTTGGGGTGGCCTGAATTCGCCCGCTTAGTTAATAGGGTTGTTGCGACATGAAATGAACTTCCTGGATATAACCGTGCCTTGAGAGCGTGAAACCATCACGTGTATTTGAGAGAGAAGGGCAGAAAAATTCCACTGTGGGAAGTTAATTTTGCCGTTAGGGCAGGAGAGCACATAAGAAGGTTTTATAAGAAGGTATTGACGTGTTATTGTCCCTTAACAGGGCCGTTGGGGTCACTAATGTTTGTTGTACTTTGGCAAGTTCATACTGTGCGATTCGTATATATACTTTCGGTCGTGATGCGACAGTACTAGTGAATTACAAGAACTTAACTCAAAATATCGATTTTATATTAATTGCATGTGGCGTGAGCTAATTTGCGATTTGTTTGAGTACTCTGGAACGCCACAAACATATTATATAAGAACTTACCTTACTAATATTATTGATTGGGATTCTTATAAACGGATAGAGATTGTGTTCTTCTAATCTCGTTATTTAATCCGGATCACGATCCGTTAAAGCCAGCTCACCAGATTTTGTTTTGGTAATTTTTGTTAAAAAATTTTAATCCGAGATTAGCGCTCGAAGCTTTTTTGTGCCACATGACATATGTTGTTCTTAATATGAAGATTGGTTCGTTGAAATTGAGAACTGGCCTATCCGATAATGGCTTTAAATTCAATATAATGATTTTACTTGCATGGTAATTGCCAAAGAATCATGCTTCTAATTTGGCTCTTTTGATCTTACGGGTGTCAATGTGCAGTATAAGCTCAGACAAGTTCAAATTGTAGCTGTTAGTCAATGGAGAGTAAGGACATGCTTGGGTGGAACCAATCTGCAACACGAACACATCAAGTGGAGCATCGAGCAATAGAAGTCCATATTATTAACTGACAAATGCAGAATATGCCATAAGTATCCATGAAAGTGATAGGAAAGGGCAAATCTACCGGCGTCCAAAAAAAAGATTTTCGCAGTGCTGTTTTGATGAAACTGTGTCGTATGGGGAAGAGGTCGTGCATAGTTTGAGCTGGTATACCGCTTGATTAAAAACCAGATGTTGTTTTAATGATATAACGAGGACATTTTCTTTGATCATGATTAGTCCTTCAGGATATAAAGGGAAATATTTCATATTAATGCATGACAATGTCCAGCTTCACACAACTCAAACCACTCATAAGTTCATATAGATGAGGTTTGACATGAGACGATTAAGTGACCAGTACAGACATGACTGAGCATTTCAATAAAGCATTTATAGAACGAACTATCAAGAGTGGTGGACGACCGTTTTCCAAACCATAATTAGGTAATTGGGGACTCACAAGCTGAGGTCAATGGAGAAACCGTTGTACACTCAAGCAGGGCAATACGAGATTGGGCTTCCTTTATATGAATTCATCTTGGCATCGATCACTCTATACTTTCCTAATTTCTTTTATTTACTGAAACACCCTGTATGTTGTAATGTTACACTAAGTACAACCATTATTGCAGTTCAAATTATGTTTCTAATACGTTATAATTTCAAAACGTATTTTTCCATCCTGTTTTATACGAATCCAATTAACTTATACTTAAAAAGCATTTCCAAATAACATCAGCGACAGTATAGAGGAATAAAACTGTTAAAAATAGAAAACTTGTTTCATCCTCCCATCGTTTTTCTCGGAAAAACCGCCCAAACACTGTAACGTATATAAAAAAAATTTATATAATTACATATTATTTTGCTTCAAACTAAAAATTGGAATTTTTTTTTTATATTTTATTTTATTTTATTTTATCGCAAATAAATTGAGTTTTTAAAAATAGTAAAAATCTTAAAAACATTTTTTGTGTTACTTTTACTATGCTATAACAACTATTTTATTTCCTTGTAGACGAGAAAAGTGTACACGGACGGGTACAGCATGAAAATAAAATTTTCTTTTCTCGTTCATTTATTTTCATTTTTTTTTTGTTTTTCGTTACATGTGGAAATTATTGTGTTATAGAACGGAATTTATAGCGCATTATCTATCACTTCAGGTAAAAACTAATGTCGGTATAAAAAACTATATCGAGTCACTATATAGATGTATACTCACTCGTACTCGAGTATAAAGCAAATTTATTTCAATTTTAATAATATAAATCGATTACTTGAAGTTTAAGTATTGGGTTTTCCAATAAGAGGATTTCATTGTATACTCGCTTGCAGCACTATTTCATTTTCATGAAATTTTTCATGACCAATATGCACATTTGCGGCTGTAAGTCCTCGATAACTTTACGAATTCAATCTTGCAGGTCTTGAATCAATTGTGTAGTAATAAAGTCTAAAAATTTTAAATCACAAAAGCTATGTGGCCAATTGTAGTCAACTCTTCGAGAAACACGGTCTTGCTTAAAAATAAACGTTAACATCAATATATTGCAGTTCCGACCATAAAAAATCATTAATCATAATCCATTCACCATTACAGTTGCACCTCATTTTCGAAAAAGTAATGTCCAATCACACCACTAGCTAAAAACACCGCACCAACCAGTGGCTTGTTGAGAATGGAGAGGCTTTCTAAGGTGAAAATGAGCCCCATCACTGAAAATGAAAATCCGGATCATTTGATGCATTTGGAGGACCCAATCAGCGAAAATAAAACGTTTATGCCTATCGACCGGCTTGAGCTTTTATGTTAACTGAACTTTAAAATCGTTAAGGCCTAGCTTTTAAGCAAAATATGGTGAAATGTCGTTCGTGAAATGTCTAATTCCAAAGGTC